>CM077481.1:62839929-63090819 GCA_039654755.1 Calcarius lapponicus | reverse complement strand
TTCCCTTCCCTTCCCTTCCCTTCCCTTCCCTTCCCTCAACCTTCCCTTCCCTCAACCTTCCCGCAACCTTCCCTTCCCGCAACCTTCCCTTCCCGCAACCTTCGATCCCTTCCCTTCCCTTCCCTTCCCGCAACCTTCCCTTCCCTTCCCTTCCCGGAACCTTCCCGCAACCTTCCCGCAACCTTCCCGCAACCTTCCCGCAACCTTCCCTTCCCGCAACCTTCCCTTCCCGCAACCTTCCCTTCCCGCAACCTTCCCTTCCCTTCCCGCAACCTTCCCTTCCCGCAACCTTCCCTTCCCGCAACCTTCCCTTCCCGCAACCTTCCCTTCCCTTCCCTTCCCTTCCCTTCCCTTCCCTTCCCTTCCCTTCCCTTCCCTTCCCATCCCTTCCCTTCCCTTCCCTTCCCTTCCCTTCCCTTCCCTTCCCTTCCCTTCCCGCAACCTTCCCTTCCCTTCCCGCAACCTTCCCTTCCCTTCCCTCAACCTTCCCGCAACCTTCCCTTCCCGCAAACCTTCCCTTCCCGCAACCTGCACTTCCCTTCCCTTCCCGGAACCTTCCCGCAACCTTCCCGCAACCTTCCCGCAACCTTCCCGCAACCTTCCTGCAACCTTCCCTTCCCGCAACCTTCCCTTCCCTTCCCTTCCCTTCCCTTCCCTTCCCTTCCCTTCCCTTCCCTTCCCTTCCCGCAACCTTCCCTTCCCTTCCCGCAACCTTCCCTTCCCTTCCGCAACCTTCCCTTCCCGCAACCTTCCCTTCCCGCAACCTTCCCTTCCCGCAACCTTCCCTTCCCTTCCCGCAACCTTCCCTTCCCGCAACCTTCCCTTCCGGCAACCTTCCCTTCCCGCAACCTTCCCTTCCCGCAACCTTCCCGCAACCTTCCCTTCCCTTCCCTTCCCGCAACCTTCCCTTCCCGCAACCTTCCCTTCCCGCAACCTTCCCGCAACCTTCCCTTCCCTTCCCGCAACCTTCCCTTCCCTTCCCTTCCCTTCCCGCAACCTTCCCTTCCCTTCCCTTCCCTTCCCTTCCCTTCCCTTCCCTTCCCTTCCCTTCCCTTCCCTTCCTTCCCTTCCCTTCCCTTCCCTTCCCTTCCCTTCCCTTCCCTTCCCTTCCCTTCCCTTCCCTTCCCTTCCCTTCCCTTCCCTTCCCTTCCCTTCCCGCAACCTTCCCTTCCCGCAACCTTCCCTTCCCTTCCCGCAACCTTCCCTTCCCTTCCCTTCCCTTCCCTTCCCTTCCCTTCCCTTCCCTTCCCGCAACCTTCCCTTCCCTTCCCGCAACCTTCCCTTCCCTTCCCGCAACCTTCCCTTCCCTTCCCGCAACCTTCCCTTCCCGCAACCTTCCCTTCCCCGCAACCTTCCCTTCCCGCAACCTTCCCGCAACCTTCCCTTCCCGCAACCTTCCCTTCCCTTCCCGCAACCTTCCCTTCCCTTCCCGCAACCTTCCCTTCCCTTCCCTTCCCTTCCCTTCCCTTCCCTTCCCTTCCCGCAACCTTCCCTTCCCTACCCGCAACCTTCCCTTTTCCCGCAACCTTCCCTTCCCGCAACCTTCCCGCAACCTTCCCGCAACCTTCCCGCAACCTTCCCTTCCCGCAACCTTCCCTTCCCGCAACCTGCACTTCCCTTCCCTTCCCTTCCCTTCCCTTCCCTTCCCTTCCCTTCCCTTCCCGCAACCTTCCCGCAACGTTCCCGCAACCTTCCCGCAACCTTCCCGCAACCTTCCCGCAACCTTCCCTTCCCTACCCGCAACCTTCCCTTTCCGCAACCTTCCCTTCCCGCAACCTTCCCGCAACCTTCCCGCAACCTTCCCTTCCCTTCCCCTTCCCGCAACCTTCCCGCAACCTTCCCTTCCCTTCCCTTCCCTTCCCTTCCCTTCCATTCCCGCAACCCTTCCCGCAACCTTCCCGCAACCTTCCCGCAACCTTCCCGCAACCTTCCCGCAACCTTCCCTTCCCGCAACCTTCCCGCAACCTTCCCGCAACCTTCCCGCAACCTTCCCGCAACCTTCCCTTCTTGCAACCTTCCCTTCCCGCAAACCTTCCCTTCCCTTCCTTTTACGCAATCTTCCCTTCCCTTCTTGCAAGCTTCCCTTCACTAACTTTTCCGCAGCCTTCAAATTTGTTTTCCCCTGGTAATACCCAAATCCCTCTTTCCCCATCTCTCAACCCTAAATCTTTTCCCTTACACCAGTTGTGTTGGGTGTAGATACAAGGCTGACTCCATCTCCCTGGCTCCTCACTACCTCCCTAGTAGCCTTGCCCTGGCAGTGCTGGCCACACTGTCAGGGATCCTTCCCTAATCCCTCAACCCACTCTTTCATTCCCAGTTAATAGTTCCCAAAATAACTTCCAAAGTAGTTTGTTCCCCATTCCCCAAAATAGCTCCCAAGGAGCACAAGATAGCAGTGGTCACATGGCTTGGCCCCTCCTTGTGCTTTCCTTTCCCAGAACCCTTCTCTCCCTGCCTTTTTCAACCCCTTCCTTTAGATCCATCTCTCCCCCGAAAAGCTCTATCCCCAGGGTTGGCAGCCGTTCCACCTTAAGTTACGCCTCTGCTGGGAAGGATTGAAATGGAAGCTGCTTACCGGAAAACTGCCATTTTGTGTACTCCCCTATGCTGTCCTTATCCCCTTCCCTGCTGGAAAACCCAGATAACTTTTCATTGTCACCAAACAATGAAACCTCATGAAACAGACCCTTTAGTTGTCAACTCCCTTGGAGTAATATGGAGTTCAGCAGTCACCATGCAGACTTTTACAAGACTGCTTTAATTTCCAACGAGAACAATGAATATTTTAAAATTATCTGTGTTTAATCCAAAGCTTTTAAAAGCTGCTGGCAGGAGGAGGAAAACTATCATCATCACTACTCAAAAAGATAACTAAAAGTGACTGTTCAAGTTATCTGAGTTGCTCTAAATATTTTTCAAGTTCCTTCCTTGTTGTCTAGATTATCTTAAGTTCAAATGAGTTTTGTATCAATAATGTGTTTATTTATTTTCAGTATCTTAATTTCTTTGAAGCTACTAGATCTTAATTGTAATTTTGTTTTGATACCTTTAAGTGTTACTTTTAAGTAAATTTCTTAAGTTTAATTATTTCATTTCAATTACATTAATATAGATATGTGTAAGTAACTATATTTCAAAATTAAAAAATTAATAAATTAGTGTTTGATATTTTAAGTTATAATTTTCATTAATAGAAAAATGATAGTGACTACTTCAGTTCAAGTTATGTTAGTATGTTAAATCTAATTTCTTTACCTTTGTCTTAGTTCCCATCTGAATGTTGATTTTAATTTTTTATGTATTCTAAATTAATTCATTTCAGTTGTTACTAATTTTAGTAACCTAAAGTCCTAAGTTTCACCTTAAACTTTTCCGTTAATTTGATGAGTTCAGTAAGTTGTTTATTATGCAAGAACTTGAAAAATATTAATTTTATCAGGAGCCTTTTATTTAGGTGAGACTTTAAAATCCCTCAATTTTGATTAGTTTGAAAAATTTTTGCAGATAAAAATTTTTGTTCTGTATGTTTTCAAAATCGTTAATTTTATAGTTACCATTAATCCCAAAAATTTATTTGTCTGCAAACACTGTCTCTCTTTCTTAAATAAGAAAGGGGGAGATGTTACGGTGTGTGTTTTTGATTGTAATGCAGTTCTAGTAGTCAGTTTCATAATCCTTCCTATTGTATTGTTATAGCATACAGAAGACCTCTCCCTGTTCCTTGTCCCTACCCTCACTTATAAGGTAATGATCCCCTACCCTGGGACCTCCCCCATTTTTAAGTTGATATATGCCTTTAGTTTGGAGTCTTTCTGTCCCTGACCCTCTGGAGAATAAACACCTTTAGAAAACATATGGTAGACCTCTCCCTGTTCCTTGTCCCTATCCTTGGCGCAGTCCTATCCCCAGTGCAGTCCACCCATGCTGTAGAGCAGCTGTGCCCTACAGCTGCGCCCCGGATTTGACAGCTTTCTAGGCGTGGCCCACTCTTGCTGTTGGTGTCGGGAGCTAGTCGGGCTGAAAAATCCGGCACCGCAGCACAGAGGAAAACAAAAAGACATGGGAAAAATTGAATCATTTCAATTGTTTATTATAATGATTGTTGTAAGTAGGATTGAAGTCAGTGTTACATTATCTTTCTTTGCAGTGTCCAAGCCAAGAAATTGCCTGATAAAATGCTCCTAGACACTTTACATAATCTTATCTATTTATTTATATTTTTTATTTTTTTAAAAACTAATTTCTTATATTCTGTGATCTTTTGATTTTCTTAGACCAGTAGAGCCTTGGCATTTTACCTTTTACCAGAGGGGTAAGAAAAACAGAGCATTTGATTATACCAGATTAAAAACCTGCAGATTTAGTAAGTCTTAAGTATTGTTTCAGGTCTGATTCTGTTCACATGGAAACCTTCCAATTCCCAATGTACTCCTTCAAATTTACTTACAAGAAAAGTCTCTGACTGAAATAACTATTTCAGTTTCTGCTTTTAAATCAAGATGACTGCTGGTTAGAAAGCAACAGCAGACTTTAATTCTGTCCAGTTGTATGTTGCTTTGTCAAAAGATGTTTTTAAGATCTTACCCTGTACTGAACCACCATCCATCCAGCTGACCAATATTTTGTCAGACCTGGAGGAAACTTACCTATCACCTTTCTTCCAAAAATTTGTTCTGTATGACACTTAAAATACATTATGGGACTTTCCTATTTTTAGCAAATAAATAGATGACTTTTATGCTGACATTAAAATATAGGACATCAGTTTCTATCCAGCGAATGACTATGATTTAAAAACAATTTAATTCTGTGAGTTGGCAACCTTCTGTTGCTTCTCACTTCAGAGGTATTAGTTTTCACTGTTTTCTGCCTGTCTGGACTTTGGAGAATAGGATTACTCCTTTGCCTCATCATTATTTAAATATCCTGAAGTCAATGCCTGTATCCTTAAAATTATCAAGAGTGATTCATTAACTACCAGTGAAAATTTGCCATTAAAATAAAAACATTATATTGAGTTCAAACAGAGAAATTTTGGTGGAATGACCCATGACACTTTCCCAAATAATACAAATGGCAAATTAGAGACAAAATCTACCTTTGATATTTTATTTTAAAAACTATAACTTCTTGTGGAGAGTCAATTTGAGTTTGGGGTAAGATGGCAAAAGTACTTACTTTCTTCTGAAAATATAATAAAATGTTAAGCTTGCCAACAATCATTTCTTTTATTGATTTTGTTTCAGATGTTTCTATAAGACATTTCAAAAAGAAGTGAGGAGGTGGTATTAGATACTTTGTGCTTAATTAATTAATTATTTTGTGCCTTATTTTGTGTTTTTAAAACAGTTCAAATAAAGAGACTTGCATTTTAGAAAAATTCTGCTTTGTAACCATGAAATCATGATGGTGCTCTATTGTAGAGGTCTTTTTTCTTCTGCTACTTCAAATCTTCACTATTTATGAAATATTTTAGAATTGTCTTTGTAGCTCAGTCTGTAACATGTATTTCAGGAAAGATTTTTATTATGTATAGAAGTCAAATATGAGAAACATAAACTACTGGGATTTAACAAAAAAATCATATAAATTATTCCATTCTACTATACTTTAAAGCCTGACCAAAAAGACATAAATTAAGAATGAATGTTCCTGCTAACCTAACACAAAAGGTACCTAAACATGAGATATAGTATTTATTTATGAGATGCTTATATTCTTGTTTATGAAACATCGGGCTATTAGGGGAAATTACAGGGATTAAACGGTGTGAGAGAATTATTTCCAGAAGGCTTTTTCTTTCTGCTGTTGCAGTTGCTGGTGCTGGCATTTACACTTTTCCAGTTCAGCTGTTTTCTAGTACCTCCCCACTACAGTTAACAACAGAAATATTTTAAAGGGTTGCAATGCAGACTAAGATTGAGAATTCGTCACTCAAGCTAAAGGGGAATTTGGTAGGATATATTGGGTGTTTCAATCTCAGAAAGAAATGGGTTGTAGAACTAACATGAAACTAAAATAGGACTTTAAGAGTAAGAGAATTTTACAAACTGAGCCAGAACCAGCCGGGACACAGAGGAAAGCAATTCTTCAATACAGCATACGATACTTCCCTAATGATGAGATTAATTTAATTATCTTAAAGCCTTTTTTATTTGTAACATTTGGCTCTGCTTTTCTTCTACCTCACCAGACTTCTTTGCAGACTCAGATGCATCAATGAGTTTTGAATATACTTTCTGACATGAAATCCTTTCATAATGATAAATTTACATTTCCAAGTAGAAGAATAAGGTATGTGTAGCATTTATTAACCATTGCAGCATTGCCTACACCAGAAACATCAGAAACCATTAAAAAAATTTAAAAATAAAAAGTTACTGAAAGGCCAGACCCAGCTAGAACAAGAGCTGACATTCAGATGGGTGAGATATGGCAGATCTCAGCTTGTCCTGCTGCTGTTCTATGTTTAGAAACTAAAGGAAAGCTACACACATAAATTAATTTCCTGGAATCTCCTACTCTTACTAGGTACTTTCACAGTAAATATAAAGCCACCATCTCCCACACAGTAAATATAAAGCCACCATCTGCCACATTTACTGTTGATGTCAGATGTGGAATAAAGGGATTTGTTTTACACTATTTCTGAGCAGAAGTCTGTTGAAGCTGTTGGCTCTTCAATTTCTTCCCACATGACGTTTTTATGTCCTTTTTTCCTATCTTTCAGTCTCTGCTAGAAGGCTATAAAGAAGTCTGCTAGAAGGATATAAAGAAGTCATCTACTTACCCCTGTTAAAGTTTTTTATCAAGATACTGAGAAAATAATGCTTTGCCTGATCACTTAGAAAAATCTTAGCTCACTTTTGCATGTCTTACCCATGCCTCATACTTTCAAAATGTACACACAACTTTCTTGCAGTGTTTTCTTGCACACTAGTAAAGCTATTTGAGAAAAGTAACCCAAAGAAGATCTCTTATATTTTTTTATTGGGAGCACAAAGCAGAAGTCTTCAGAACAAGTGGACTCAGATCTTTAAGGCTGAACAAAAGATATTTTAGCTGAGCTGAAAAGAGTCACATGAGATGAAAACACAAACGGGAATGATAGATCATATATGTTAGACAAACTATATAATTTGTCACGAATTGTAAGACTCTTTACAGACATTAAGTCTGTAATTTACAGACTAATTTACTAATTTACTATTAGTAAACCTACTATCTCTCAGGACAGGTCTGTTAACTGGAGAATCAGGGTAGAAATGTTTTTCAAACTAGTCTTCAGAGCTTAAACTGGAATTTGCATCACTTCCCTTATCAGCAGAAAAAAAGAAGTATCACCAGTCAGGCTTTATTTCCTCATTTCAGCCATTAACCTTAGATATTCGTCTGTGCAAAAGACTAAGTTCTCAATTTCAATGGATTCCATCCCTATTTTTTCCCTATTGTACATATCTGCATTTCTCAGCAGTTTGCCAACTTTTTTAGCTTAACCCTTTATCTTAGCACATAAACTTTTCCTTATAATGGCACTTTGGAATTTTTCTGGAAGAAGTAAGTCCCTCATTTTTATTGTTTATTTCTAATATTCTAGTAATCAACACTGAGCAGAGTGTTCCAGACAAGAAGGTGCCTCAAAAAGCGATCTTGTATGGCACTCTCTTTGCTTTATTTTGTGGCTTAAATGACCATAATATTTTATTGGATGTTCTTAATGACACAATTGTTTTGCCAAACCTATAGCTTGCATCTATGTGAGTATATTAAAAATTACTTGGGCCTCTTCCTTCTGCAGTAAATTATGCCTGCATTGCAGCAATGCTGAATCTCATGTTTTAAAGCCTTCTATTCAATGTGTGTGACATGAAAAGTGATTTTTGTTATAAGTACTAGGAAATATGATTGGAAATAAATAATTCAGTCTTGGAAAATAATTTCTCACGTGGTGCCTATTAGCTGAAGTCACGTTTTGCAGCTTCACTTCCTCTTAGGTTCCTCATGCTCATGCTTCAAATTCATCTTAAAATAAAGTGGGTATATTTTTTTTAAGTTGAATCAACCAGTATATAATTTGAGGTTTATGTTCCTTTGAGGTCCTTTTGTGGTATTCCTCTTTTTAAAAATCTTCCTGGCTTAGTAAAAAATAAACACATTTCCTCAATGTGGTGTTTGTTCCCCTTTCTGGAAACCTAATGAAGTGATTGAATTAAGACCATACCTTTTACTCATGACTAATCTCCACAGCTCACCTGTCTGCAGAAATTAGTGTGTTGTGAACAAAGGTGTGAATTAACTTAATGATAATTGTTTTGTAGCCTTCTCTAGACAGATGTCATAGATGCAAAGCAAGGATGTATTTTGCTGATTTCTAAGTCAGGGTTTGGCTGCTATTCTGAACATATCCTTCCTTACTTGCTCCACAGTTTGTAGCTAAACACAATGCCTGCAGACTGTTTTTTACAGGATATTTTTAGAAGAAACAATTGAGAACTGTTGGATTGCTTCAACTTGTTACCTAGACCTCTAGCATGCATAGGAAATAATGGAGACAAAATGGGATGATCATCTCAGAAATGGAGTTACCAACCTGCCTGATGTTCTCTGGTGGTTATGGGTCAGGTTGAACTGCTGTAGGGAACCAATAGGATATTGCTTTAAATTAGGTTCAAAGAGAGAGAAATTGACTTTAAATATGTATAAAGAGACTGAAGAAACAACTTTTAAATTTTAGATTGGAATGTACAGTTTTTCTGAACACATTTTGTATGTAAAATGGTGGAAAAGTTAACATAAAAGTTGGATAGCTTGCATCCAGTCACAGCAAGTTCCTGAAAAACACTTGGTGTGCTACCTTGACGACTCACTTTACAGTCCAGGTAATGGTGGCATTGTAAATTCTGAGTATTAACCTGTGTGAGCAGACTTTGCTAAGAAATTACAAATATTCTGCTATTAGAGTGGAACTCCAAATATCTGCAAGAGGAAGGGTTCCAGTGTCAATTCCAGTGTCAATTCCCTGGCTATTTGATATCTTTAGGTAAGACCTAACTACAGTCAATGTTTGCATCACTGGAGACTTTGTACCACAATAGAATTTTCCATTATCTAACACTGGTCTCAGTGATGCCATGATGGGATCTTCCAAATAAATGAAACTGGCAGTATCAGAATCAGACCTGATTCTGATTCAGATACTGAAGTAAGTATAAGCCTATGGGACGACACTAAAACTTTCCCCAGCTGCTACTATGAGAATCCTTAAATAATTAGATTGCTAATTAATACATGTTTCTTTTGGGGCAATCCCAGCATAGAGACATTGTTCACAGTAAATGTGGGACTGTGAGTAATGCTTCAACAAAAGATCCATCTCATCATACAGGTGGCACTTCTCACCTACTTGAGTGAGACCCATTGATCTCAGTGTCCTTTAGTCTCAGAACTGCTCATTTATCTTATGACTAGTATTGAATCTCTCTGTGGCCTGAGGTTTGGAGCAATTTTGAACAATAGAAATTGTGCACTGTGACCAAAGGTGTTCTGTAAATTTAATCCAAATATGTGAATATTTTCCATCAGCCTGAACCAACAAACTGTACAAAGCATTGAAAGGCCAGTAATAAAAAAAAAAAATAAATAAATACAGCTTTATTGTCAAGCCACAGCTCTTCTGAACTAAAAAGACAAGTAAGTATACCTTGCTGGTACATGGCAGTACAATTTTTCCAATTTATTAGGCTGACAGCAGCCACAGTCTGACAGTAGGTTACTTTTGTCAAATAAATAAAAAAAATCAGTCGTGAAAGCCCTTGGAGACTATGCACTAGGAAAGGTCATGACACAATACAATGCACACTTCCACAGTGCAGAAACACAGAACCTTTCCCCTAGAAATAAACTTCAGCAGGAAACACGGAGGACTTTTAATGCATTTTGTGTAGGAATATCACACCAGTAGCTTGAAAATATCAAATTGTTGCCTATTTAACTGTCTGGTGAATGAAAATTCTATCAAACCTAATGCATAATTTTTGATTCTGGTAAGACTGCTAACTATTGACACTGTAAATAATTTTTTCCTGTTGAAAAGAAGGTAAAGTATTAGCAAAATATTAACAGTAGCTATTGAAGCAAACACAACAAGCTTGTATAAAAGCATTTTAAACCCAAATAGAAAGTCTTCCATGGGTGTGGTTAACCAGTTGCTTTGGCTGCCATGCAGGAACCCAATTAAGCAGAGAAGATGAAAACAAGAACTGCAAGCATCTAGAGATTACTCCTGCTGGGGATTTATTGACTGTGTATTGGAGAATGACATGCAGATGTTTGTTATGTATATATAAAATACCCATCATTTGATATAATTTGGATTGTTTATTTTTCTGCAGTATAATTTAATTTTGATTGATTTTATTATTATTTTATTATGTTCAATTAGGACTTGTACAAATTTCAGCATAAAGATAATATTTAAATAGATCACCCACATATAAATAAATATGTCTTGCAAATAATAAATCTTTGTATTATTTGCAAGAGACATTGTTTCAGTCATTACTTCTCCAAAAAGCCCTTTGTATTTTCATCACATCCAAACAAAACACCAGAACTTAGAATACTAAGCATAAATGTCTTCAGTATCTTTACTGTTCCTTTCATATCAATGAACTTCCTCTTCATGCTAGAAACATAATTGAGACCACAAATGGCATTTCTTTTCAGACAAAACCCATAGCAATAATGTTTATTTTGAGGGCAGCCTATGATGGTTGTAGAGTTTTCAGTCCAGACACACAAACAAAATGAAAATTATCTGGTTACCCTAAAAAGGATACACTCAAGTCCTCTAAAAGGACCCATTAAAAAATGGGTAGAATAAACGCTCCTTGGGGAACTAAAACCTGGCCTTTGAGAGCTGGAGAAATCTGTGTGCTAATGTAAAGTCTGAATACCTGTGAAATGACAAATCAAAACCCAAACAGGAAGTTAAATCCTAGTAAAGAAAGGGCTGTCTGCTACCATTATTTCTATAGAGAATATTTAAAGGAAAGGGAATTCAAATATCAGTATATGTGAAAGAGAGAGCTTTTGCTTCTGGGTGGTTTAGATAGAGCCTAAGTGAGATCATTAGTCAGTGTAATTATCAGCATACTCTTTGAGAAGACATCTTCAAAGGCTTGAAAACAATTTTCCCGTTCAGGAATTTTAAGACCACCTTTTTTTCTGATAAAAGTATATTACTTGAAGGAGGGATATAAAATTTTGATTGGCAATGTATGTAACCCTTCAGTTTAATACAGCAATGACATAAAATTGCTGTCCATTCAAACTTACGAGCTATTTCTAATTTAAATGGTATAATTCATCATTCTGTGACATTCTATTGCCTTCATGGATGCTCATTTGAACATTTAAAGACATGTTCTTTGGGGAGAAAAAAAAAATATTATTCCAGGCACATTTCCAACAACCACAGTCTATAAATAAAGGTTCCACCCCAAGCATCCTAACAAATTATATCCTTTTTACAAAATGGCTAGCTGTGAACTAAAACCACACTAACTGCAATAATTTTGGAACCTTAATACCAGGGCAGTTGTACCAACTCGTTATGTAAGCCCCAGACCACCTGCCTTCTCAAAAAAAAGACTCCAAATTGTAATTGCCACCTGCTGTCCTTCTCATTGAATAGCATGTGTGTAGCAGGTACATTACAGTTAGTGATAGAATGCACCAAGCCAGACGTATGAGGTTTGTATTCTTCAAAATATGACCACTGTGAACACAGAAATTCCCAAGGCAACCTTCACCAATATGTTCTGAGACAAAACCAATGGAACCAAAATTATTGCATAACCACACAAGAGATTATGTGTCATTTATTAGAATTAAACAGAGGACACTGACTTTTTCTATCAAGGATATACAAGAGTATTCTCTGTAATTATTTCCACCTTTAATAAGGTCGCAGATAATAAGGAATGTCACTGGGAATAAAGAAGATGGCTATAGGCTGGCTTTAACACTGCTCCACTCAGCATGTTAATGAGGATTACAGAACAGATCCATTTGGAGGGGTCCTCAAGAGATCACCTGGTCTAACCTTTCATGGAAAAGGATGAGATTGTCTAGGACCCTGTCTACATCTGAAAAACCTCTTGTGATGGAGACTCTTCAGTCTTACCTCCTTCTCCATCCCTTTGACACATCATGGCTTAGCTCATATGCACCAAGCAGCACAGAAAAGGCAAGCTTAGTGTATGTCACCATGGTGTCTGAAGGCAAGACAGTCCCATTAGTGACACTGATATCATCCTTTGATTACAAGCCTGGGCATTTAAGTGGTTGATAGAACACCACAGATGTTCTGTCAACTGAGATTCATATATTTGAAAATTAAATATAAGTAAACTGTTACCTTTTATGTCTCTAGAGTTGTTACCCCATGGCTCTAGGGGTTCTGTTCAGTTGTACGGATGTCCACAGGCTCCAAATACTCAGTACAAATTTTTGAGCAGTAACTTTTAACAGAGAAAGCACATCCTTCCTATCAACTGGTTGAGGTTTCAGAACAGGACAAGGGAAAACACAGGAATGCATTTCAGAGCTGTGTGCAGAAGATAAAATATTCATGTCCTGATTTTTATGAAATTTGTTGGATTATGCCCTTTTTTGACTTAGAGATGGGGTAATTGAGAGGTGTTTTAAAAACTTATATTTTCAGTCTCCTATGATGGGTGAGAAAATACAAGTGTTATAATTCATGCTATTACAATTGGAAACTGTTTTTTATTACAATACATATAAGCATTTCTTAACTTATCAGCTTTTACTACATTATATTGTAAATGTCTTAAAGCTAATAAGCTAAAATTATCCCTCACAGGTCTTACTACAATGTATCTTTCATAGTTTTATTTTTCTAAAGTATTTAGTCTTATTTATAAAACCATTCTTTAAAACTTATTTCTAGTTCCATTTCTCTTTCAATAATATCTTATTCCATAACATTTCTAAATTAACATTACTTATCTCAAAGTTTATATACAAATACATATTATATAAGCCCTCTATCAAACTTTAAAAATTCTCCATAAATCCATTTCCCACAAAACTAAGCAGATAATCATGTATTCTTTGCAGTTTACTTTGGTAACTCAACTCTTATCATGTGGGCGGATTCAATACTTATACTAGCATTGCACAGTTCAACTGTCATATCCAACCTATCATCAGAAACCACATTATTTCCTCTTTTTACATAAATACCTAAACAGAAAGAACTCCTCTTACTTTTTTTAACTTTTTTTGTGTGTTGTGAGGGAATTCAAATGTTTCCAAAAGGACTCAGAGTTGTCTGTACTGAATTCAGACTTCAATTCTATCTCACTCTTAAAAGCAGCTTTGTAAACTGGGAAAAAAAGAGATTTTCCTCTCTGCATATGAAACACAATAAACCAAAAAATATTTCTCAATTACTGCAACTTGTAGCATCAGGAACTGAGGTGTTGTGAATATATACATGTACATGTGAATGTATCTAACTTGAAAATTCCACTTCATTTGCAATTTACTAATAAAGCAAACTGCTGTGTACAGCAAACTGCTGTATTGGGACAACAAACATACATATAAAATGTTGTAATAATGTTTCATAGATGATAGATTTATCAGTTCTCAGGTAAATAAAAAGCAGTTATAACTTTTCTTCACTTAGAGACCACATTGACTTCCTTCTTAGGGTCAGTAATGAATGGAACAATAAAAAAGGATAGAATTTTTTTTTTTCCTGAGGTTCTGACTGGATTCCAGATAGAATTAAATAAAGATGAAAAATACTACAAATTTTAAATCTCTAGGTCCTTCAAATAAGGAAAACTATGGGTTGAGAATTGCAAATTTATTGGTTGAATGAATAGTAATTAAAAGCATCTGCTGTTTGAATAGAAATATTTTGTGATAATTTGTTCAGCTTATTTCCACATTATTTCCACATTATTTCCTTTTCCTGACTTGAAAATAAATTCAAATCAACATTTATATTCATTTGGATTTTTCCAATTTTAGACAACAGATAATTTTGTAATTTTTTATGACAGTGCTAGTTTATAAAATGTACACTGTACATTGGGGGTTTGAAGTGGCTTTCAGGGCTTAGAATTAGATTTTTCCTAATTTTCCATTGCCTTCACCTCTGTTCTTCAAATTTCTGACATTCAGCACTGAAAGACACTTATCTTTCATTGAGAAGCTATAATACTGCTAGTTAGAAAAACTTAAAGTATAAAAAAACTTAAGCATATATAAAGTCTCTTAGAGCTGAATTAGATGAATTTTCATGAAAGTTTAAATTTTTAACTTATCAATTGTCCCTGGGTTAGCAATCAGGATGTTTTTGTAATATCTTTCAACTCTGATATGAGCACCTGTGGACCTTGCACAAAATTTAAATTGGATTACAATATAAAGCTATGATCTAACTTTACACAGAATAAATTACACCTTATCCTAAATATTTTCCCTCTGTACTACTTATATAGTTCTTGGGATGTATTTTTGTTTAGAGTTATGAGGGATTTTGTGAGTGTTTTTTCTTTAAAATAATACATTGCTTTTAGCTCACCTTGGAGTAAGATAACTAATTTTACAAGCATCTTCTTGCAAAAGTCATGAACTTGCCTCACTATTAAGAAAATTACTTCATTTCAGAAGAAATAAAGATTTGCTGAAATCTTCCACAAAAAGATATTACTTGCAGCTGCCCCACACAAAGTGGATGGAATATTTTTCATTATTTAAAAACAATTAAATGGCACATCACTAAAAAAGAAATTGTAGGGCTCTACATAAAGTTTCCTCTTCTCTCCTATAGTAAGTGATTTTTCATTTCTACTGATTGGACTGGGTCTGGCTGAGCTGGAGATCATTATCTTCGCAGCAACCCATAAAGTCATGTGCTTTGGATTGCAGGCTAAAGGAGCTTTGATAGCAGATCAGTGTCAACAGTGCTCACAGTGCACTCATCTTTTCTCTGTTTATCCCTCTGCCCCACAACAAACAAGCTAGGATAGGACACAATCCCCAGTGTGACCAAAGTGATACCTCCCCACCATATGGCATCATGACAGCATTAAAATGCTTTAGCTCAGGCAAGAGAGAATGCTTTCTGAGATGGTTCCATGTCTGAAAACATGACTGATCCAAATCATCAGTTAAACAAACAAACAAACATTTTGCAGAAAAGCAGAGGGTAGACATTTGAGTCTACCAATTATTTCACTAATTTGCTTTGCTAAATATGATCCAGACTACAGTAAATAAATAAATATGAAGGGAGAAAGATAAGGACAGGCAGAGCTCTTACACTAAAAAATGTTAAGATGTGATGGTGGTCACAAGGTGTTTCAGGGCGAAGGGCAGACGAGAATGTGGACTCCATTATCAGAAGGCTTAATTTATTATATTATGATATATATATATATTAACTATACTAAAAAGACATGGAAAGAGAGAAGGTTTCTCAGAAGGCTAAAGCTAAGAATAGAATAGAAAGAATGATCAACAATCCAGCTCTCCCGGACTCTGTCTGAGAGAGCACAGTCCTTGATTGGCCATTAATTATAAACATCAGAGATGGGCCAATCACAGGTGAACCTGTTACATTCCACAGCAGCAGATAACAATAGTTTACATCTTGTTGCTGAGACTTCTCAGCTTCAGCTGGAAAAATCCTAATGAAAGGATTTTTATGAAGAGATGTCGGCAACATTAAGATGTGGTAAGTAATGCCCTTTAAAAGAATAAGATCAAGTTAACCACAAGAATTCACTTTTAGTTGGTGACTTTGATAGCTTCAGGAGTACCTTCAGAGGGATCCATAGAGGACAAATATTATATCAGCAAAATAACTACAAGAGGCAGATTTTTTTGAGGGTTATAAATAAATAGTGGAAGCCAAAGCCTGAGAATTGATTACTGAAATATTAGGAAAGCAAGGCATGCCTAAAGAAAGAGAACTTAATAACTGCTAAATAACACTTCAGAGTGAAGAAAATGCCCAAAAGGTCAAGCACCATCCGATAAGCTTGTAGAATTTTTTCCCTACTTGATTACAGAAGATGATTCCAGAGATACTTCCATTTTAAAGGGGGGGATGGGCAGTAAAGGTCGAATGAATCTGTAACTTGTTTTGTCAGAGCTGCACGCAGGCAGGGTATTTAAATGCCAAGGTGTTGCTTCCTGCCAGTCTTGTAAAATAAGCAGTATTGTAAATCAATATCAATGTGAATATATAGTCACATGAATGTCTGCTACATTCCAACTTAAGCCTTCATATCTTGTTTTGAAAGCAGAACCCAAAACCCAGAATTGTAAGGAGCAATGACAGCCGAAACATCTCGCAGCCAGTCCCAGAAGCACTGCTATAGTAAACCCAATGGGGTTTACTTGCCATACTAAAAAAAACCCAAAACCAAAAAAAAATCCAAAACCACAACTATCCTAAAGTCCTTATCCAAATAAATCTCTCTCTCAAACTCAGACTTTGGTTGAGTGGTAAAGAATTGATAAAACAAATTTACAATAAGAATAGCATCACAGAGGAGAAAGAAGTCTTTTGGTTGTTGGTTCAGTTTTTTTTTTACTGTGTTATATTAGAGTTAGTCTAGAAATATTATTGATTCTTCCACAGAAAAAAAATTCACAAGGACTACAGGACTAGCAGATAGTTATGGCTCTGAAGAGTCACCCAGGCTGAAGAAGCAAAGGGGTAAATGAGTTATGCATATATGCTACAAATGCGCAAGGAAACAAGGTCAGATTTCATAGAATAAGTTGGGTTGAAGGGACCTTAAAGATGATTTTGTTCCAAACCATATGTCATGGTAAGGGGAACCTTCCACTAGGTGTGTACTTATTCCCAGCAAGTATGAAATAAATAAAATTTAATTCATACCATAATTCTACATTGTGAAAGACACTGAGTATGAGAGGCTGAATCTAACAGCATTACTAAAAGGTATGCAAGGCTGCATGTCAGGCTTGGAGCAAAGAAAAACACTTTGATTTTAGAAGAAGATGAAACAGATCTTAGGAGACCAGGCTGCATACCTAAGGGATGTTAGTGTCTGCTTCTTGGCTTTGGTTCTTTTTAAAATATAAGTATTTCTATGTCTTTACAAAACAAGCAAAGGAAGGATTACTTGCTTTACATTTATTACTGTACTGTACACAGACAGCTCCTCAGTGACTAACAGACATTATTTGATTCAGCTTCACCCAGAGGAACATTTCCTCTTTTGCTGGAATATGACATTCCTCTGTTCAAGCAATCTCACAAAGCCTAAAACATAGTCTCAGAGACAGATGATCTGATGAGAAGCATTCACAAATCTTGTATAGTGAGTGCTAGTACCTGACAGTGTCAATACATCTATGCATATGGTGAACTCCCTTGATAAAATCTGAAGACAAGATTCAAAGCCTGCTGAAGTCAATGTACCTATTTCCTTTTTCTGCATTTTGTTGGAGTTATAAAATCATAATTAATACTTAAAAAAAAAAAGATGCCTTTTCTCTTTTCCTATCATCAACACATCTTGGCAATAAGTGGTGTAGTGCTTCTGAAAGAAAACAAATGAAATTCGTATTAGAGCAAGCTAGAAGTTGACTTAGTTTACATTACAGTGGTGCCCTGTATTGTCACTAAATAATCTCCAAAGGATGATTCACCCCCTCTTTAACATCTATCTCATGACACACTGGAGGTCCTTATGAACCTCTACTGATTTTATAAAGAATTCCCCCAAGGGCAATGGACAGGATAACAGTCTTATCTTTTATGTCATTTAATTACAATATCATCTGTATACTTATATTTTGAATACATGTGTGATTACAATCTATGATCTTTCCTTCAGAGAATATAAGGGTGCAAAAGTCATATATATGCAAAATTTGTACATTCTGGTGCAGCATATGGGATGAACAAAACCTGGACACTGCTCACAACTAGTTTATGGGAATCTTACTCTGGCCACTCTGATGCAAGTAGTTCTGCAGATTATCCTGCAAGTTTTAAACTAATGATATACTTTTAAGTCTTCTAACATACACTGCGCATTTGAACATTGATGATTTAAAATATGTAAACAGAAACAGCTGAATGAAAGCCACCAGAGAAACATCAACCACGAGAGCTCTGTTGCATAAAAATTAAGTATATGAAGGGCATATATTTTTTTATTATAAATGAAATCAGTTGCTTTGAACAAATACAAATAGGCAAAAGTAATTACAAAGTAATTAATAAAATAGTGGCTTAAAAGTGAAAGTCACATAGCACTGCTGCACCTGACACCTTTCCACTAGCTGGAGACTAAAAGAGCATGATTTTAGTTTTGAAAGAAATCATTAATGGTCTAGAGCAGGTGGTTCATCCTCATCAAAAAGAAAGGCAACATCATGCACATAGTGCTTCAATCTTCAGATATTTTGTTACCAAAAGAATCTAATAATATATTATTGCATTGCTCTAATACCACCTGATTTACTTATAATTTCTTCTTCCTAATTCATAAGTGATAGATGTCTGGATGACAACAAGCTTATGCTTACAACTGCTGCTGTTCACAATCTCTCTGAGTGCTAATGCCCTTATGAATAGGAAAAAGCAATAAAAAGAAATTAATGCATCCTTTTGCAAAACCCAAAAAGGCATAAGTAAAAGGAGACTGCCAGCATATGTGGTCTCCCAGAAATGCCTTGGAAGGCAGGTGAGAACAGAGATCATCCTTCAGTTAAAACTGTCTGAAATGGCTGCTGTATGGGAAATCAAAAGCTGAATGCAATGCTAGCTTGAAGTTTGCATTAAACTGACAGTGTGTAGGTTTGCATCAAATATTAGGACAAAGTTCTTCCCTGTGAGGGTGTTAAGACCCTGGCACAGGTTGCCAAGAAAAGCTGTGTCTGCCCCATCCTTTGAAGTGTCGAAGACCAGGTTGGACAGAGCTTAGGGCAACATGGTCTAGTGGAAGTTATCCCGTGGTAGGTGGGTGAACTGGATGATCTGTAAGGACCCTTCCAACCCAAATAGTCCATGATTTCATGTATACAAAACACTGAAATAGGAGCTCTGACATGAGTCAGATAAAGGACTGCACTACTGAAAGATGCTAACACAGATTCCAAGATTCAAACAAAAGGACTTCCCTTCAAGGTCTGTTAGATATGGTGGTGCTCAAAGATATATCATGAAAGATGGACATATACTTTTATGAATATACACACATACTGAGTGGGACTCATTTTATTTAATTGTAGCTATTTATGACAGGGCATGGACATCTTCCAGTAGACCAGGTTGCTCCAAACCTAATCCAACTGGTCTTGAACACTTCCAGTATAACTCAATACCCCACTGATGCAAAATACTATGTCTGTAAAATGGAGAAAGTCAAAACACCAGTTATTGTACTTTTTTTTACACAATCTCTGGATATATCTACGGGCTTCAATGTTTTTAACTATGCACACAAAACATACAAACAGTAGCCCAGGACACGCTAATGATTACTGCTGTCACGTATTAATAAAAGCTTAAAGGCTTGTTAGTAAAATATTTGTTTTCTATGGGATAGCTGAACTGAAACTCCAAATGAGCTGAGAGTAATTAGAGCTTAAGGTATCTGATGGAAACTCTGGCAGCTGTCCAGCTCTCTAGGATTTGAATAAAAGCAGCAAAACTTTCTTTCATCTGGAACAAAGAAAAAAATACCATCACTGAAGTATATGAGAGAAAAAGTGTGGAGGGGTGCCACACATAGTCCTGGAATAACAAAAAAAAAAAAAAAAAAAAAAAAAAAAAGCAGTACTTCAAGAATATTTCATAGAAGGAGGACGGGTAAACTAACTTAATTTCAGCACAAGTGGCCAAGTGGCAGGAAGAAATTATTTATTTGTCCTTCCTCATCTTTTCTGTTTCAGAAACCCTAAATAAACTGAGAACAAATTATTCAGGCTTCAAGCTCTAACTCATTAACTGTAACAAAAAAATCTCAGATCATAGATAATTAAAAATAAATATATAAATAGGACCAGGTACATGTTAGTCTTACAGATCTTGACCTGAGAGTGTCAAGAAGGGGAACAATTAAATTAATTTTTTAGTTTGTGTGTTATATTTGGTCCCATTATTAAAGCAGATTCATAGGAAAACCTAAATATGAGTGCCATAACTTACATAGCGTCGTGGTTTGAGAGGAAGTGAGTTTTTTGGAACGCCAATGGGTGGTCAAGCCAATGGGTGCCCAGATTTTAATCTTGGCACCTGGTGTGGCCACTGGGGACATGGATACGCCTCTGAGAACACAGGGGGTTAAAAGCAGAGCACTCCCAGGGAGAAGCTCTCTTGTGTTCCGCTGGGGAAAGAGTTCGGATCTCTCCCCCGCCCCGCTGCCCTGGGCGGGGGAGGGGAAGCCATGAGGCCAGAGGATGGAAGGGTGGAAGAGCACCAGGAGGCATCGGGCAGCCCCCACCCCCTCCCCAGGAGGGGGGAGGAGAGAGAGAGAGAGAGCGCCAGCCTGTGCGTGTGACTGTACTACCTTGAAACTTGCTCACATGTGCCAGCAGCAAGGCTGAGGAGAAGCGGGGGGGGGGGGGGGGGGGGGGGGAGGTGGGGCGTTTAGGGGGGTTGCAGTGAGAAGGTGTCCGGCCGCTGTGGGAGTATTTGGTGGGCAGAGCCTGGGATTTTAACCCTTTTTTTGGACAATGAAAACTTTGCAGAACATTAACCTTCCTAGAAGAGAGATAGAGATGAAATGGAGGAGGAAATGGGCAAGTGTGATGAAAGTTCATGCAAGCGAAAGATGTTGAAGACTGGAGAAAAATCTTAGGTGGGAAGAGATGATTGAGTGGCCTTGGCTGGACTTTTCTTGTATAGCCATGGAGAGAACCATGTTTCCTGTGATACAGAGACTGCATCCAGGGGGAGGCAATGGCTCAGAGCCAAGAGGGTTCAGTGTTGAGACCCCTCAGCCCCAGGGGGTGAAATTTAGGGGGGACAGGTGTCTCAAAGATGAGAGACTGTGCATTTTTTGGAACGGGACAAAGCATCCTTAAAAGGACAACCCTAGAAGCAGCTCTGGTCCATGTGCAGTGGTGAGAGCACTGGGCATGGAAGGAAGAGGTCATGATGGCCGATGTTCTCTGGGTGGTGCCATGAGTGACATGGAAACACATGAGGTTTCAGCTGTGTTTCCTGGGGAAGCCTATGGTACAAGAGGGACTCCTCTCCTCTTGATGAACTGAGAATTGAGTATCTAAAGGGTGGTGATGGACCGAGAGTTGGTGATCTGAGGGATGGATATATTGGAAATGTGGTGGGGGGAGGAGGAAATGTTTTTGGAAGGTTTTCATTTTTCCTGTGTGTTTCTTTTTACATATAGCTATAGTTTAGTTAATAAAGTTTTCTTTTCTTTATTTCTAAGTGGGGGCCTGCTTTGCTTATTCCTGGTCACATCTCACAGCAGACACCAGGGAGAGTGTATTTTCATGGGGGACTGGCATTGCCCCAGTGTTATACCATGACACATTTATAAAAAAATCCCAGACTTTACAGTGTACCACACATAGAGATTTGGTAATTAGTAAAATATAAAAAATATTTTATATTTATATATAATATAAAAAATATAAAATATTCCTTCAGCCCCTCCCCCCCCCCCCAAAAAAAAGAGAAGGAAAAAAAAAAAGAAAAAAGAAAAGAAAAAAAAAAAGAAAAAAAAAGAAAAAAAAAAAAAAAGAAAAGCATTCTATTAATTTCAGGAAGTTATCACTTAAGATTATTTTTACTCAATATAACCAAATTCTACATAAGCTGGGTTTTTTCTTCTCTCTGAATGCCATTAATAGAATTTGAAATATATTTTCATTGTACTGCAGCTTTATCAGCTCTTTGTACATTTTCTTTTGGTGTACTGTTTCTACACTTGAGGATTGTGAGTAAAAGCATAAATGAAGTAAACAGAGTGCAATGTATCCCATTGTGCTTCACAAACAAATGAGCTGCTGTATTTAACTCTTTGGGATTGTTCCTGGAATTTGTTTTGAGGAACATATACCTCTGGAAATTGCTTCCACAGATTTTCAGCAGAGGTACTGTGCCTAAGTTTAGCTGCTTGCGTTAAGGCATACAGTACTATCTGTGGAGAATCATTTACGTAAGGAGATCTACCATGTTTGTTTCACAGTGGAATTACCTTTTCACTCTTTGATGCACTGCACCAGCTTCTGCTGCCTTCAGAAGTCTATTACATTTCCAGATCTTGACTCAAGTTTCTAGGTTGAGCTACAGTTTACCTGTCCTGAATCTCTCTTAAAATGACTGCATGGTCATGGGATATGTGCCTCAATGGCAGAGAGTCTATACTTACACTTTTTATAACTTAAGGCTAAAAAATTTAAGGTAATACTAAAACTATTGGGGAGTTATGCTTTCAAAAATATTCTCTTGCAATGTTATCTTGCACAGAAAATATGGCAATATAATTATACAAATATACAATATAATATACAAACTGAAATAATAAAGAGAAAGGAAACAACTTTAACACCTGTTGACTAGTAGATGGGCAAATGTTTAATTAAAATATGAGATAAGGATCAGATATTAAGCAGCTGAATTACGTAAGAAAGTGCAAAACACTTTCCTAGAAGAAGAAGTTATATACCTAAATGGAAGGTAGGGCCGGAAGTAATATAGAGAGAGAATTCAAAGGCTGCACTATTTGGGCCTTTGATATAAAAAAGACAGCAAAGACACTAAATACATGATAGGAGAAGGAAGAGAAGGGTTACTGGAGGAAATTAAAAGCAGTTTGGTACTAAGGCACATGTAATTTTTTGTTTTTACTATTACTATTATTATTATTATTATTATTGATAATTTATTATATAGTTAATAATAATGATGATGAGATGATGATGATAGTGATGATGATTATGTTGTCAGTAGTAAAGAGGTTTAACTAGTAGTGCTAATTAAATCTATTTAAAATGAAATTATGCTAGCTGATTTTCTCAGTAGGTTTCTTGGATTATTTAAGATTACCTTTACTCTTGTCATAGAGAATAGCCGCCTCCTCACAAATCATTGTTGAGAAAGCCAGATAACAATACTGGGGGGTGGAGGCGTGAGTGAAGAGAACAAATATCTACAATAATTCATAATACGTTATATTGAGTTTGGTCACCTCCTGAATATTATGTTCACTTCTGATCTTAAGAGTACAAGAAAGATAAGGAATTACTGGAGAGGGTCCAGATGGGCCACCACAAAAGATGATGAGGGGTCTGGAGCATGTCTCATGGGGAGAGACTGTAGGACCTGAGTCTGTTTAGTCTAAAGAGGAGAAAACTGAGAGGGAGTCTTGTTAATGCTCATAAACATCCTGAAGTCATGTGCCAAGAGGAAGGTACCAGACCCTTTTCAGGGATGCCCAGCAACAGGATGAGGAATAATGGCCATAAAATAAAACCCAAGAAGTCTCATTTCAACCTAAGGAAGAACTTCTTTACCATGCGGGTGGCAGAGCACTGGGACAGGCTGCCCGATAAAGATGTAGAGTCTCTGGAGATATTCAAAACCCACCATTACCTTGCCTTGGCAGAGGGGTTGGATCTGTAGAGATCCTTTCCAACCCTAACTATTCTGTTATTTTATGGTATTTTGTTTCAAAATATTAGCTACTTTTTTTCCTCTAGATACAATAAGGGCATGAATATTAAACTGAAGAAAGCTAGTGTAGATAACTCATATGTTAGGCAAACCACAAAAACAGCAATATGGTGGAAATAGCACTCTGAGACAGACCCTTAATGACTCAGATATTCTGAATTACTTTTAGAAAGGAAGTGATTATTTTTGTATTGGGGGAAAAGATATCAACTCTTGCATGACACTTCACTGTATTTGTACTCAGGGCTCTAATGAAATCACCTATGGTTGCCTAAGTATAAGCACAAAGTACTTCACACACTTCTCATTATTGCCATTACAGAAGTGGGAGAAAAACCCTTTAAATTTAATCTAATCTTAGTTCTCCTGCAACAGAGACATTATATCTTCCCTTGTTTGTTTGGCACTGGCCCTCAAAGTCAGAAAGTTCTGGCTTTAAAAAAGAAGTGCCAAACCCTTCTGATGAGAGATAAGATAATTCTTCCCCCTAACCATTTGCTTAAGAGAAAACCAGGATCAATGGATAGAGCAATGGGACAGAGTTTACCTTGTCCAGTTGAATCTCCATCCTGGTGGGTTTCAAATGTTTAAGCTTATGGTTTCAAATTAGATGGAGGACTTGCTGAGTTCTCTTTTGCACATAGACTTGGAGAAGAAAAGTCAGGCTTTCACTCTCTAGCATTGGACTGTGAAGGAACACCATAGTAAGATAACATTATTATACAATTTTGTACATCAGGCATTTGTAAAATATTTTACTCTTTGTAAAATTTGTACATCAACAATTTTACATACAAACATCTTGTCAAACTAACCATTTGTTATTATTCTTATATGACTCTATTTTTATGCCTGACCTCTTATAAGAACAGGTAGTAACTCATTAATTCAGAGCTTTCCTACCTTCAAATCACATGACACGAGTTTAAACAGAAAGTGTACCCTCAATTTTCTGCTGATATTACAATGTGAGGACAGGCAGATACTAGGAGGAGTGGGTGATATGCCAAAGATTTGTGCTGTCATCCAGAGGGATGGAGAAATGGGTTGACATAAAGATTGTCTAGTTCAAGAAATGCAAACTCCTGAAGCTGGGAAGAACAAGCCCAGGCACCAGTGTATACTGGGACCACCTAGCTGGAAAGAAGCTCTGCTGGAAGTCCCATTGGCATAAACGGTAACCTTCAGTAAGGTTGCTAAAGTAAGCACCCAAGAGTAATAAAATGGTAAAATGGCAGAATTTGGAGTAATGGTCTGTGACAGTGTTCACAGGGGTCCGAGGAAGAGGGAAGAGACGAGGATCTGACTCCATATTTCAGAAGGCTTGATTTATTATTTTATGATATATATTATATTAAAACTATACTAGAAGAATAGAAGAAAGGATTTCATCAGAAGGCTAGCTAAGAATAGAAAAAGAAGGAATTAATAACAAAACCTTCTGTCTCAGACAGAGAGTCTGAGCCAGCTCACTGTGATTGGCCATTAATTAGAAACAACGCTATGAGACCAATCACAGATCCACCTGTTGCATTCCACAGCAGCAGATAACCATTGTTTACATTTTGTTCCTGAGGCCTTTCAGCTTCTGAGAAGAAAAAATCCTAAGGAAAGGATTTTTCAGAAAATATCATGGCTACAATGGTCCAAACTTTTAAATTCTTTTAGGGGGGCACGTGTGTGTATATGATATGAGGTTGGTATTATTAAATACATTACAGAGTTTCTTCCCTACCCCTTCTGGGATTTTATACATGAAAACTACATTGTGACATTTTGCTCACATTTGTAAAATCTGCAGGTAACATTTGAAATAAGGAAAAGCTTTAATGATTATAATGTATTTATATGAAAGTATTTATAATGACTTATTAACACATATCTCTAAGTACAAGAAACTATAGGATTAGTCTTACAAACAGAATAAATACAACCTCCTTTAATGCTACAGTACTTAGGCATTTTTTATTGACAGCTCTTTCCTTTTCAGGTTAATCTTCCAAAACAGTCAGACAACTGGGTTCTCCCTGCATTTCATTAGAAGCATTAGGTTTTCCTTTGCATTTATTAAAAACTGGATATATTTTACTCAGAATGACTAGATTTGCTATTTGTAGGAACTGATATTTCAAAATTGTAAAAGAAAACTCAAGGTTGAAGTATGTACTTAGGAAGTACATGTTATCCACATAATAACTTCAAGAGAGGAGAGAGGACCTGCTTTTCTACTTCTTTTTGCGTTTCCTTTAAAAATTAACGAGATAGATCAAACCAAACCCATGAAAGACAAAAAATTGAAAGAAAAATCCCTATATTGTTAGATTAGCAATCAGTTATATTCTGAAGTATATGCCTGAACAAATCTCTCCTTTTTCTATAGTACTAGATTTAATTGAACAAAGAAATGCTTAAGTAATGATCCAGTACTATAGCAAATGTAAAATATAGACAAACACATAAAGCTGTGGTCTTTCATGGGCAACTGTTAAATCTTTACAGTTGCCTTTAGAACTAAATGGGAGAGAAAACTTTCAATACAAAACCCACTAATTCTCTCATCAGTGAGACACAGTGGCATTTTTCTGGAAGATAGGCATGACAAAAAAAAAAAAACAAACACCTGAGGTTTTCAGTGAAAAATACTGCCTTTGTTCAATGGCATAATAGCTGACAAATGACAGTTATGTAGAACATCAAGAATACTTTGTGTTTTTAGTGAAAATTACAAAGATTATTTAAGAGTATTCCCAAATAAGGGAATGAGCTAATACATTAACTTTACTGATGGTTTCCTCTACCGATAGACAGTGTGGGATATGGTTCTGTCAGACAAATGCCAGAGGAGCAGCAGAAAAAAGTCTTAAACATTTTTATATCAGTCTACTTTTCAGTCCACTCACTTTCTACACAAGAAAACTTCACATGCCTCCCCATTTTAACTTCAGTGGAGTAGTTTTATTAAGGTATAGCCAAATATAAGTAGATATATGAAGTGTATATGTATGTATAGACATATAAACGTGAAGTATGTATAGCCAAGAGCTAAAGAGAATAGATACAATCTTTCTTTGGTGTAATGTGATTTTGTCTGAGTCAGAATGCTTAAAACACAATTCCGTGTGTCTATTATCATCTATTTTAAGAAATTGCAATAACACTTCTTAATTTAAAAAATTATTCCCACCTTTCAGTGATTGAACATGAAGTATTGCTCCTCTTATGCAATGAGAATTAAGTATTAACTGCCAAGAGCAGAAAATTAACTTGATATTAGTCATTCAAGATATGTAATTTTGCTGTTGTACTTCTAATAGGAGGACATAGATTTAAAGCACTTTATTCAGTCTCTTCTTCGTCCTCCTCAGTTACTTCCTTTTTGTGTTCATCTCACAGCTATTCAAATAACCATTGTTTTACATATTGGTTTTAGAGAATCTAGCCTGCTCTTAGAGGAACATTTCAATAGACTTTAGTGCCATGTTTCACTGCACAGTATTTGAATGTTTTCACATAAATTAATTGGGGTTTTTGTTTGTTTGCTTGTTTTTTTAAATAGGTACTTGCACTCAAATCCGTTTTTTAAAAGGAAAGATTGCAATATGGTAGTTCAGATGGAACATTTGTAAACTTTTTCTTCCAGGCAGTATTTAGGATTATTTCAATCTCTGCTTTAACAACTATCTCTTCTATTTTTTCTATGTAAATGCCAGTAGCTATCACACGTGGGGAGACATATTCATGGCACACTACCAAGCAGTTTGCATACTCTGAATAAGAGACACACTGATCTTCATTGAAAAAAAAAAAAACCAACCAAAACCAAAAAGCAAAATTATACATTCAGAGGGCATTAGCAATTCTGTAACACATCCTCTCTAACTATGAGTCAAATTGCATGTGGTTTTCACTACAGAAAGCATGTAGTGAATCAGATCCTTTTTGAAAACAAAGGTGTGAAAGCAGCTTATATCAGGGTGAGACTATAATGCCATTTTTACGTATATTGAGTGGAAATCAGAAAAGGTTGAAATATTTCTTAAAATACATAGAGGCTTTGTCATTTGGCTTTGCTCTGTGTTACCTTCTCAAAATATCTGAAAAAGAAAATTCAAGGGACTGAATTTACCTTTTTGACAATATATTATACTTATATGCAACATGAAAATCAGAACAGAACTAAACTATTTCAAATTAACACAAACATTTCTTTTCCAAAGCAAGAGTATCTTAAGCAATCAAAACAAGGGTGAGTTGACATTCCTCCATTGATCCAGATCTTGAAAATGTGATGCTCCCACAAGCTTTTAAAATAGTTCAGTATTGACTTCTTTGCATTACTCTGATGTTCCATTGAAATGACTCTTCTAAACTAAGCAGGTCTATACAGGAACACTGTTAGCAGGCTTTGTTCCTTATCTTACCTAAATAGGTTTTAAGGAATGACGCATTCCATCTGGGTTTCTTAGGTTTCTTTTACCCTTCATCCTCCATTTCTAGGAGCAGAAGGAATCAGTTCTTGAAAAATAAGATTATTTAGAATAGGTTAAAAAAATATTTCCCCCCTCTGCTTTGCTCTGCTGAGAGCCTGCCTGTAGTGCTGTGTTCAGCACTAGGGTCCTTATTATAAAAAGGATCTGGATTTGTTGGAGCACGTCCAGAGGAGGCTGCAATGTGGGTGAGAGGGCTAGAGCTCCTCTGCTATGGAAACAGGCTGAGAGAATTGAGGGTGTTTAGCCTGGAAAAGGGGCCCTGGGGAAACCGTAGAGCCCCTTCTGGCACCTAAAGGGGCTCACAAGAGCTGGAGAGGAACTGTTGGCAAGGGCATGGAGTGACAGAAGGAGGGAGAATGGAATTAAATTGTCAGAAGGCAGGGTTAGTTTAAATATTAGGAAAATATTCTTCAGTGCAAGGGTGGTGAGACCCTGGCACAGGATGCCCAGGGAAGCTGTGGTTGCACCATCCCTGGCAATGTTCAAGGCCAGGTTGAATGGGCCTTGGAGCAACCTGGGATACTGGACTATGTCCTTGCCCATGACAAAGGGATGGAATTAGATGATCTTTGAGTTCCCTTTTAACCCAAACCATTTTGTTGTTCTATGATTCCATGAGCTGCTGAGTTAACTTTCCATGTTCTTAACAATTTTCAGAATTTCTGTTAGCCTTGTCTTTCACGCTGTTGCTTTTTTAAAACAAAATAAAGCAATGAACTGCAGTTAACATCAGTGACTTTCTGGATTTGGAGAACAGTCTGCAATATCAAATTTCCATAACACTAAAAACTCTGGAGAATGTTAGTAAAATTTCTGTTTTCCCAGAATGCCATTTGTGGTTTGTTATTTGAGGAAGATATATTTAAATATTTGAGGTATATCTCTTTCTACCTCTCTTTCTGTGTACTTTAAGACATACTGTGGAACAATCCATCTCAGATATACCTCCATTGGCAGAGCACAGCCTATGTGCCATATTGGATACACATAATGAGCTTTTCTTCCTTTAAAATAAAGATACATAAAGATGGCATAGGTCTCTTGGTGCAATCTTTCAATTAAAAATAATCACAGCATGGTATTGAGTTAAGAAAAGGTTTCCTTTTGAGGCTTGTTTAATTCATCATTATACATGATTCTTCATATCGAAAGATACTTTGCTAATCTGTGCAACAAAACAGCAAAGGAAAATGTTAACTCTTCATGAAGGCAGAGGAAGACATGACGAAAAATACAACTGAAGGTACAAAGTATACAAGCAAAGGTACAAAAAAACCCCTAAGAGAACAATGTTTCCCATCTCCCTTCTTCCCCTTCCACTGGAAGGAGGTGTGATAATGGGTTTCATGACACATCTGAGTAACCTCCCTTCCAGGTGCGGGCATGTCTTGGTCCTTCATACGAATTGCTATCACCCTGGAAGGTATTTGAGAAAGCAAGATGGAGACACGCAGTTTCTACTGCTTTAA
Organism: Calcarius lapponicus; assembly: GCA_039654755.1. NCBI lineage: Eukaryota > Metazoa > Chordata > Aves > Passeriformes > Fringillidae > Calcarius > Calcarius lapponicus. The sequence goes on along the minus strand of CM077481.1, from coordinate 63,061,120 downwards.
TATAGCAATTTTTACATCTGAAACATGGTATTTTGTACCCTGTGGCTGGATTAAACTCTATGATAACAGGATTGCTGTTTTTCAATGAGTCTCAGCAATTTAAGATCTTAAGCAGCTGGCAATGTGTAAAACTCTTGATGTGACACTGATAATAAAGTTTTCATACTGCTGCTTATGGAATTGTTGGTACAGTACTCTCACTATAGCACTGCAGAGCAATTAATCTGAGACCTTGCTTCTCCACTGACATCCTACTACTCTCAAATATGCCGTATTTTCTGTACCTGACAGGTAGGATTTACTTTAATTTCTTCCTAGAGTCTGATATCCATGATCTTCATGATCTTAAGTTAGGTGATGAGGCATGGTAAAGCTCTAACAAAAATAGTGTATATTCTTGCTATGCTGGCATCCAAACTGAGGGATAGAAAAAGGCAGAATATGGCCAGACACTGGTATTCACACAAGGAGGTAATGTCAGGCATTCTTGTTGTCCAGGCACTCTATTCCCTGGGAAACAGAGGTGATGCCAATAGGTGGATTGGCTGGTTAGGACGGTAGAGTAGAAGGGTGAGAAAGCAAAGGAGGAAGGCAAATGCAGAATTAATAGATAGTTTGGCACAGATGTAACTAAACAAATTTATGTCAATGCAAATTTTCATTCCCACAAGAACACGTTATCCAGAGGAAATCTGAGTTACAGATATGTGAGTTCAGTTGTAGACTGGAACAGTATCATGTGCACTGCTGCAAATCACATACACAAGCCCATAACTCCTTCAATTATTATCTGCTTTAATTGAGGCATGAAATAGCCAGGCTTTCAAAGCCAAGCCCAATTAAGAGTAGTACCATAGGAGGTGATCTGTCAGTCCTCCACTCCCCTGCTAATACACAAAACCTCAGAAGCACCAATACTAAGAAGCATCCTTTCTGAGTGAGAAGGGGCACTGTCTTCTCTTGTGCAGATGTAACATAAGCTAATCTGCTGCTATAGAGATCTCTCCCTACAGTGAAAACCAGATTTAAAAGATGGAGCAGTAGGCTCAAATACCTACACAGTGAAGACCAGTGAAGACCACTGCCAGCTCCAAATCCATTAGAAAGGGACTGTAACCTTGTTTGAAATCTGCCAGTCTGAATTTGTTCCTCTGGGAATAGCTGACCACCATCTGGCACGAATTTCAGCAGAAGCCAGAACCCTTTATTCCCATCATGGTACCCCTATGCCCACCTCCTTCAGGGACTAAATGTGCCTATTCCTTGTGTATGCCAAGGCAGCTCCTTGTTTCATTTTTACCCTGTACACTGCAATTTCTCATTAGTTAGAAGGATACTAGTATTTAGCCTTTCCTAATTTTCTATTCACTGTGCTAAACCCTTGTTCCAGATTGCAATGCAAGATGTATGCCATTACCATCTGTATGGCAGATTATCTTTTGTCAAGTGTGCAGTTTGCCTTTTCTCTCTCTTTGAGTGACCACAATCACTCCTCCCTCAAGAGGGGACATCTGTTGATAACAGGCTATCGAATGTCACTGCAGGACTGATAAGAGCTATAACCTGCCATTGTGAGACGCTCCACCCAGAGGGAGGAGCCAAGCACTAATATAATCCAGAGGTTCTGAGACACCAGCACGGCTTTCTCCACGGGATTCCCCAGAGAAACAGCAGCTGCCTCTTCTTCCACTGGATCTCCAGAGGAAGAATACATCCTTCTCTACAGAACCCCCTGCTCCAACAGAACCACCCCTGACATTTCAGGAGGGCTGCAGCCACACTTCCAATTGGACTGCTACCAACACCCTAACCCACAGAGTGTCAGGTTGGGTTCTGACTCTGTCAGTGTTGTTCTAGTGTACTGCATTGTTTATTTTATCTTTTTATTTTTCTTCCCTATTAAAGAACTGTTATTTCCTGCTCCCATATTTTTTTGCCTGAGAGCCCCTTAATTTAAAATTTATAGCAATTTGGAGGGGTGGGGAGGGTTTACATTCTCCGTTTCAGGGGAGGCTTCTGCCGTCCTTAGCAGACTCCTGTCTTTCCAAACCAAGACAACCCTGCTACTTTTATAAGCACATATACGGCTGTTTACACAGTACAATTTCCAAAATACAGCCAAAGCCTCCTGTATTCATATTATATACTCTGTGATTGATATACTTCTCCAAACAGCTCATCTTTCACTGTTTTACAGAACTAAAGTTAGAAAAATCAATGTGTCATTGCTCATTATGAGGAAATGGATATCCCTGCAATTGTGCAATATCAGTGAAGGCTGCAAAGCCATTCATTGGCACCAAAAAAGCATCAAATGAAGAATTATATACCAGCACATCTTGGAAAACCTTAGAATAAATTTCATCAGTGTTAATGAGTTACCATTTAAATGTCAAGTGAAACTATATTATTTGTAGCTAACTACTGCTACAATAATTGCCCCCATATAGCAGGTGCCATACACACAATGTTTGAACTTCCCCTTTTTCCTAATCATCATGAATGTCATCTTGAAGCATATATATGACCTCTATACCTTTCAAAGTATTATCACCATTAAATCTTTAGGTACCTCTGATTTAAACAGAACAGTGAAATGACAGGTAGTTTAATTGTTTAATACCTTTCAGAATTCAATCCACAGTAAGTTAAAATTGAATAATCACTGTGTGAGTATGTTTAGGTTATTCTAGAATGAGTTACTCCTTAAAACTAGACTACATATGTTCCTACTCCTAGTAGTTTCATGCTCTGGAACTGATTTAAAAGTCAACAACAGAAATACAACCAGCTTAAACAAATTGTTTCATACAAGTAAATTCTATCACAAGCAATAAATACAATAGTAATGGAAAAAGTGATAAGTAGACTATGTGAGAAGTAAATGTTTAAATTAACACATTATAAGGTCAAGAAGTTTAGGTGTCTGGGCAGTTACATAATATAAATCACAGCATTTTACCTATTAAATCTTGCAGTTAGATTAGTGTCCTAAGCCATGGAATCCTAAAAAAATTAGCTAAGAATGGGAGTTACCATATTGGATTTTAACAATCTAATTGCGAAACATATCTTAATGGAAAAATTCACCCCATGATGGAAGACATACAGAAATTAAACTGGAAGTAGAACAATAGGACACCTAAACTATCCCAGTGTAACATATGAAGGAACTTGTTCCATGTGAGTATATACATAAGGAAATAGGAATCTTCATATACAGAATGGATGGTTTAGATGTGTAAATATGACCTTAGAATGTTACTAATTTTACAAATACATTTTATAAGTCTCACATGCAAATACTAGTTTCTGTACAGTCAGTAAGTGCATACAGAAGATTTGATGGCGCCACATGAGCAGACATTTTAAAACTTAATTGGCTTCATATGGATCTGATGTCCAGGAAATAAGATCTGGCTACACCTTAGATAAAGAAACAGCTGTTGCATGAATCAGCATTTTCTCTTCTTATTTTTCAGTTTTCAATGACACAATTCATGGAAACATTAATTTAAAAATGTAGTTCAAAATGATTTTTTTTTCCTGGTAACTTACATGAAAATTTAAAATTCAAATTAACTTCCACTATTATTATTTTATAAGCTTCATTATATAAACATTCCTTGAGACCACCAATCTATAGCTTATATATTACACTGCATTATATTTCAGCTACATCTAGAGTTTTATTCTTTAATTGTTCTATTAAGCAGGACATAAAAGAATATGATTAATACATGCATTAAAGAATTTTGTTGATTTTTATATGTTATACATATAGCTATGCCTGACAGAAATATCCTTTATTTAAATACAAAATATAGGTAGATGTTTTATATTAAGCCATTGGAACTAATAACCACAAACTTAGAAATTATTTTCTTGAAATGAGTGAGAATGATGCATTTGTCAACGGTGTTATTAACCATTTATTTAAAAAGTTCCAAGTAAACAGCACCAAAAAATTAGCCAAATTTGTAATGAAAGACAGTCCTCCATGCAACAGCTGGGTTTATCCTGTGCAGGTTACATCACTGTTCTCAGAGGAAGTTCTGTAGGTATTAAGAGTATAGTCGTATTTTCCTGTTGGCTCATTTTTATCACGTTTTTTTCCTTTCCCTAGCAGCTGTATGAGCACTACCCCAAGGATACCTAAGCAGCTGCAGAAATACTGAGATGTTTGTCAACGTGTAACTTCTGTCCATCAACAGCCAGAGGTATACTGTAGAAACCTAAGCTCCATCATTACTGAGAACCTTTATGGAAGTTAGATGTAAGTAACTAAGCGCGGAAATTATTACATGCAAATATTGTTATGTTTAAATTTGAAAAAAAAAGCTATCCTTTTCAACTTAGTTTTTCATTTCTTCCTATGGAAAAAACTCAGTAACTAACAAATCAGCTTCCAAAGATGAGGATAATTTTAGTGTTTCTTAAAATGTAACATAATTGTTCAGTGTATCTGTATTTGGAGTCAGTATATACAGGCTCATGGGAGAATGCAAACATGCTTTTTATGAAGGCATAAATTATAAATACAGGTAAGTACAAATAGTAAGGTTTATCTTGCATTTAAACACAGACAATAATATGGAGTTTTAATAAAAGGATCACAGGGACTAAGAAAGACTGATAGAGCAATCATGTAGCACTTTTTTGTATACAATTACAGTTAAAGAGGTGTCATGGTTTAAAAACCCTGCCAGAAGCCAAGCCCCAGGCAGCCGCTTGCTTACTGCCCCACCAGTAGGACTGGGGAGAGGACTGAAATGGTAGAAGCCAGAAAACTCATGGGCTGAGATACAGACAGTTTAAGAGGGAAAGTAAAACCCATGCCGACAGGCAAAACAAGGAATCAATCCACTGCTTCCCAAGGGAACGCAGTTTTTCAGCCATCTCCAGGAGAGAGGGCCCCATCACATGTAATGATGACTTGGGAAAAAAAATGTTATCGCTCCGAATGTTTTCATTCGTCCTCTTTCTTATTTCTACTTTATATATTGAGCATGATGTCACATGGTCTGGAATACCCTTCTAGACAGTTGGGGTCACCTCTCCTGGTTGTGTTTCCTCCCAGCCCCCATGCACTTCCTTGCTAGCATGGCAAGTGTAAGAAAAGTGGGAAAGCAATATATGTAGTATGACAGCTATGCAGGTAGGAAGAAGCAACACCCTCTGTAACTGTTTCTTTTATACCTGTGGGAGTACAAGGGGAAGAACTGGAATAGTTGGAGCATTCCAGGTTCTTCATTACAGGAAAGCTGCTTTCTTATCATTCCATCCTATGACAGAAAGACTGAAAATTCCTCTGCTGCTATTAATTTCTGAAATGGGACAAAACTTTAGAAAGGCAGAAACTGCACTCAAGCAAATAGAGAGAGGCAGGAAATAAGGAGTGAAAGGGAATGTTTTGTGGTATTTGTATCTACTATAAAAGTAATACCTTCCCTTTTAATAACTGAAAGCCACTTTATAAACTAATAATTTAGGTGTTTACCACTAACAATTGGGGTGTTTACTAGCTTTCAACTTTTGTAAAAAACCCTAATTGATTCTCGGACTTATGGGTGAAATAGCTTCTTACTTTACTGATGGAGAAAGAATAACCTTGCTCAAATTACTTGCCCAATGCCGTACAAATCAGTGACAAAACCAGCCTGAACACCTGAGCTCCTAATCAGGCACACATCTGCCTAAAACACCTCCCCCCTGCCACTGTTCCCAAAATACACACTATTATATTAGCTCAAACTAGGGAACATGCAAATGTACTTTTCAGGGAATCTAGCCTGACACTGCAAGGATGAAGGACTGGCTCTCCTAGTGTAAATTATACCCAGGATTTCAGAATAGACATATTTGCAGAAGCTCAAGAAATATCAAGGAAAACATTATTACACTTGCCCTGTCATCCAAAAACATCCATTTATAAAAAAGTTCCATAAAGGGTTGTAGCTGTAGTTTTGAGTAGTCCTGAGAGGAGCAGGAAGTTGGACTCAATCCTCATGGAACACGTCCAGTCCGAGAGATTTCATGATTCTGAAGAGGCAGTCAACTTTCAAGGCTTAAGGAATGACACAAGCTGATGTGTAGAACCTCCAGCACCAACTAATTCGGGATGGCAGCTTTGCCTACAAAGTGAACAGAAAAGGTGCACACAGAGTTAACAGCTCAGCTGATATTACTAGGAGCTCTTTCTCTGCAGAATCCTTTTAAAATATAAAACTGTTCTCACCAAAATAAATCTCCTGAAAGAGTGTGGTAGACACATTACCCTGAGTGAAATTCTTAGCACAGGTGTCCTTCCAATCCCCATGCCCCCCCCCCCCCCCCCCACGCTGCTGCCCTGGAAGGCACTTAGAAAAGCTTTCCTCATAAAGGGAATCTTTAAAATATTTACACTGTATTTCTACATTTTGGCTTATTGCTACTGCTACAGTGACAAGGTTAAAATGATTTTGTTGAGAAATCTGTGAGGAAAGCAAGACGTAGTAAAGGGAAAGCCACAGAGAGAGCAGCCTACAATATTCCTTGAAATTACAAATTCTTAAAGCAGAAAACCAGCAGTAAATAGGTATATTACAATGATATAGACTGAGGGCTAAAGCCAGCTTCTCTTTTCACTGTGGCACAAAACCAGCATAATTCCACATGTCATAGTAGTGTAAGTTGGAAGCAGAGTTTGCCCTGAGAAGGAAAGATATGAAACAATTTCAGCAGATAAACAGAGCTTGAGAGCTGTGAAAGTGGGAGCAATAGTTTGTTTTAGTCGCCTCAGGAAAAATTCACTTAATACTTTTGGGTAATACAAAGCTTTGAAAACCTGAATGTTTAGATGCCTTTTGAGAACTGTAGAGAAACATGCAAGTGTAAACGTGCTGCTATTTGCAAGCTCTTTTAACACTGGGAGGAAAAAACAAAATCTAAAGATATCTACATACTGTACTGCCTGGTAATGGCAATCACATGACGTCTTCTTAATCCCAGAGGTATTTAGGTGTGAATTGAAGCTGATGTACCAAATAACCCACTTTAGGGAGAAAAATGGTTGATGGTGAAGGTAGGTTTAGGTTTGCATAAGGTGGGATTGAGAGCTCGCAAGCTTAAGTAACATGACAAAAATACAGTTTCAGGGAAGTACAGAGTAAAGTAAACATGGAGTCACAGTTCTTACAAGGTAAACAGTACTACCAGGATGTATTTTTAAAACTTATTGTTAGAATTGAATCAGAATCATTAAGGTTGGAAAATACCACCAAGATCATCGAGTCTCACCTAACACTGACAGGTTCACCATGAAACCATGTCCTCATGCACCATATCCACATGGTTTTTGAATACTTACAAAGATGGCAAGTCTACTGTTGCCCCAGGACTCTCTTCAAGTGCTTAACGACCCTTTCAGTGAAATATTTTTTTCCTAATATCCAGTGTAATGCTCCCTTGACAAAAACATTTCCACTTGTTCCATAAATACTTGAAGGGAGAGCGTAGTGAGGTGGGGACGGGTCTCTTCTACTGTATCTGCAATGGCAGGACCAGGGGAAATGGCTTCAAACCGAGATAGAGGAGATTCAGATTACACAGAATCATACAGAATAAACTGATTGAAGACACTCAATAGCGTTTCTTCACTGTTAGGGTGGTCAAGCATTGAAACACGTTGCCTAGGGAGGTAATGAAGTCATCATCCCTGAGGTGTTCAAAAGGCATCTGGATCTGGCGCTGGATCATATGGCTTCAGCGTTACAGTGCTCATGTTGTGTTGAACTAGTGAATCTTACCCTACTCCCGCATGTTCCTAGCCCTTCGGCCGCCGAACGAAACCTGTCTCCCCAGCCCGCACAACTGCCTCCCTCCGCGCCCGCCATCCCGTACAGCCCGGCCGGGCCGCGCAGCTCGCGCAGGCGCAGAGGCGCCGCGCAAGCGCGGAGCTCCCCGGGCGGGCGGCGCTTCCCTGGTGCGGCCGCGGGCCGAGGCAGCCGCGCAGGGCCCAGTGGAGCGGTCCAGCCCCCGCCCAGCCGGGCATTGTTCCCGGCCCGTCTCTGCCGGGAAGTTTCAGCCGCGTCCCGGTCCAGTGCCTGCCGGGTCGGGGGGGGGGCGCGGTGGGGGCAGGGACCCGGAGCCCCTTTGTCGCCTCCTCCCCGGCGTAAAGCCGCCGGTGAGGCTCAACATGATGGCGGCCGAGGCCACGGGTGAGGAGGGCGGCTCGGGCGCTGTGGCCGGGACGGCGGGAGCCGCCGCGGCCGGGGAGCTGGGGCACTGCCCCGCCTTGTGCCGTGGTCGGGCGCCGGAGCCGCAAGGCCCCTTCCTGGTCGGCGGCGGCCCCCCAGGCGGGCCGGATTTGTGCTCAGTTCTGGGGCTACTGGAACTGGGCGCGGGGCCAGCCCTTCCAGCGGCAGCTGGGGCTCCCGATCCCGGCTTCCCCCCGTTGCCGCCACCCCCTGCGTTGGCCGGGGGACTGGGGACAGTGGACGAGGGAGACTCACTGGACGGGCCGGAGTACGAGGAAGAGGAGGTGGCCATTCCGCTCAACGCGCCCCCCACCAATCAGTGAGTACCCACCGCCCCCGGCTCAATCCTTGTGGGGAGTGGGTACCGCGCCGCCGGGCCCCCACCGCTAGCCGGGGAGGCAGTGTGTCAAACTCGGTTGGCAGTCTCGCAAAAGTTTTGCGTCCCACCTCTTCACCTTCCTTCTCTCCTCCGGTTCCCTTCCAGCAGGAAGTTTGCTTCACGGGGACACTGCCCGGGGTCTGTGGAGCGCAGCTCACCCGCAAGTCGGGAGAGAGAACGGCGGCAGCAGGGAGGTCGGACTCCTTCCCCTTCACGGGGAGCTGGTCCTCCGGTACTGAGCGGGATCAGTTCACGGGAAAAAGGCGGCTGAGTTAGTTTTTTGCAAGTTTTCATAGCAGTACTGGAGAGGCTGCCAGGAAGAGTGAGCTATTCTGGTTGTCGTTTAAACTGCCTGTTGGGGAGACGTTTCCAGTCACTGGTAGCCCCTTCACGCTAGAGTCATAAACTTAATTTCTGTAAATAGAGTAAAAAAAAACCCCATGGCATAAAAGACTTAATTTGCCATGTCATCATTTTGTGTTGTATTGCTTTCTGTTAAAAAAAAAAAGAAGATAACTTATATTTTCCATTTCATATAAAAACAGCCAAAGTAATGTCCACTTGTTGGATCTTTTTAAAAATTCAGGCAGTCTTGAGTCATGGATTTAAAAAGAATTAAAATAATTTCCAATGTTAAAAGTGTTAACAGGGGGATATTTTTATAAATGTTTTAACTGCCTTGCCGCTCAGCCAATTTAATGTTGTTTTCGTAAAGGTTATGCTTGGAGAGAGGAGACATTTGGAATAAACTGTAAACGTGTAATTAAATTTTACTGTATTTATTTGTACATCAGTTTAATTTGGATTCCTTTAGTGCTGGTACTAGAAAGAATCTTCCACTAGAGGCAGACTAGTTCTTTGTTTAAGTTGTGTGAAATATAAGATCAGATAATGTTATAGAGAGTCCATGTAATTAGTAAATACTCTTAATACAACCTTTGGATTTCACTATAGAAAATCTACAGTTTTACTCAAAGCACTGTCAAGGTGTGTGTTAGAATAGAAAATAAACATTTTCTTCCCTATCGTTATCATATTCTCCCCAAAATGAAATGGTTTCAGAGGCTTACATTTTTTCATTAGTATAATTTCTATAAATGTGTTGTTTTTGTAGTTCTTGCATATAGTGGATAATTTAGGGAGTAACATACAGTTGTATTTAAAGAGACATTTGTAGATAGGTGAGAAAGTTCACTAAAAATCTGTGTGAAATTTTGGGTTCGTTCTTTATATTCTGTCATAACTTGACTAACAGAGTTAACTTTGGCATTATGTTGCATACTCTTACGATTTCAGGAGCCATTGTCATTATAAGTAGGACATAAAATTATAATAGCCTCTATAACAAGCTTCTCTAAGCTTGTTTTGCAGATTAAAAAAACAAGCCCAAAGCAAACAAAAAAGCTCAAACACAAGCTAGACACAATATGTGTTCCTAGTCTTCTAATTTTTAGGCTGTAAAGATGTTACAAATGCTATTTTAAACGTGAGTATGCTTTTAAATAGTGTAAAGTTGGCATTGTGGCTTTCATAGTAAGTAATACAAAGAGATGGGAAATGAAGCCCCTGCAGGTTCTGCACTTCCCATGAGGATGTTGTAAATATGGTTTGCTCAGGGAGATCTGGGGAATATGTCTTCTTTTAGTGTGTATTCTTTAATATTCAAGCAGTAGGAGGATACTAGCATTTAAGACCTTCTCTTTATTCACAAACTCAGAATCTCCCAGTAAGGCTGATTTTTTAATCTTTGATCTGGAGTGAAGCTAATTTGAGGCTTGTCTATTCAGTGTGTGTGTGTGTTTTCATTTTTATGGAGCACAGCAGTGGTGTGTTTATGTTGCAGCTTAATGCCAGGTGGGATGCACAGGATACTAGGGAATAAAGGCAACTCTGTGTTTGTTTGTATCTTTTCCCTTGCTTTCTGCCCCTTTTGCAGTCCTCAGTGACAGAGGCTCAAATAGCATAAGGAAATGCCTTTGGATTGAATGAATGAATGAATGCTGATTTTTTTAATGTATTTGATTTAAAACCTTAGTTGACAAAATTATTTTCTGTCCTAGCATTGCATTAATGTGGCAGGAGCCATTCCGGTATTGCAGCAAAACTGGCATTTTCATATAGTGTTTTTTGAGCAGCGCTTATCAGTTTGAAATGGGAATCAGTTGAAATCTGAAAGTGATCCACCACACAAAATGAAAGAGGCTGTCAAAATACTGTTTGGTTAAAACAAATCTTGCCCAAAGCAGATACATTCTTACAGTCACTCTTGGAGTTTGTTCAGGCAACATAATAAGAAAAAACTGAAGATGAAGACAGGTGGAGAAATACTGAATAAGAATTGATTACATTAAAGTAGATAATTTTCCTGATCATATGGTGAAGTTCTAGTATCTTCACGTGAGTGTTCAAGGTGGCGAGCTGAGAGTTCTGCATTTGTTTCAGTAACTCACGAAATTTTTTTTTCTGAATAATTGCAGAAGGCCTTTTTCCAGACTAATGAATGAATCTGTTGCACTGTAAATTATCAGGAAATAATGTTGGTGTGTTCATTAGGTACCCGTATAAAAAAATGAAATGTGATGTCAACAGATTTTAGTGTGTGAGGTTTCTTTGTTTAGCAGTTAATGTAGTTAGCATAGGATATTGTCTTTATTAGATAATAATTTTTCATTAGCTCCTGTTGTGTGTGGAAGACAACACCTTATTTTTCAAAAGTCGGTGGGTAGTGTATTCTGGGCTGCTTCTGGCTGGATGTGTGGTGTTAGAAGTACTGTCTTAAATGAGTGGTTAAACACAGTGAAGCAACATTGTACCTAACCTGCCACAGGAAGTGAAGCAGTAAGTAAACTGAGTGTGTTGGTTCATAAGTAAATGAAAACTTCAGATAAATAAAACCAGAAGTAGGACAGCATTTGAAGCCAGAAGTTTGAGGATGATTTTTCAGTAGTTTAGTCAGTATTTCTAGTTAACATTAGATAATGTAATTTTATTTAAACAGTAACTAGAATCTCTTGACATGCTCTTTATTTAGTTTTTATTTTGTGTTATTGATTGAGTCCCATAATACCAGTGTGGGACTTTGGCAGTTCATTTACTAGCCTACCCCATTGGGAAGTGTAATACTGTACTGTGTTTTTTCAAGCTTTTTTTGTCTATATGTTCTGTGGTTGTGAAGGGAAGACGAACACAAATTCTCTAGTGAGGGCTTAGGTCTCTTCAGAATAGAACTCCATTTTTTGGTTCAAGCATAAATTTGTAGAATTCCCATAGTAGTTTTCCAATTTCTTTCTTTCTCCACAGAAAATAAGCATCTTGTAGTATGTCTTGCTGGTAGGCATAGCAGAAGAGAGGAGAAGGCAACTTGTTTTAACATAGTCTTTGTGCTGCACATAAGTATTGCAGGGTTGATTCCTCAGTGTCCCTCCAGAGTATGGTCAGTACTAGTAAAATGTTCAATGCTTGACAGAGTTTATATGCTTGACCTGCTTTATTTACTTTTATGCACTATTTAAAAACTGAAGGTGGTCTTTAATAGTTTTTATTTTTATATAAAATACCTGCTCTATCAGTCTTGTTAGTGATACAGCAGAAAAAGGTTTCTGTTATTAAATTTTAATATATTTTATATATATATATATATATAATATATTTAATATATTTAAATGTTATTATCTTTTAATCATATTTAGTGCTGAAGGTGGTGAGGAGTAATCAGCATGTATTTATAATAGGAAAATTGTGCTTAACCAACCTAAGAGCCTTTTGTGATGTAGTCATTGACTTGAGGGAGAAAGGGAGAGAGTTTACCATAACTTTAGTAAGGCTTTTGACACTGTCTTCCGTAGTTTTCTTGCAGACAGACTGATGGAGTATAGGTTAGGTAAAAGGACACAAGGTGTATTGAAAACTGGTTTGATGACTGGGAACAGAGCATGATGATCAGCAGCTCAAAGTCCAGATAGAAGCAAATTACTGGGGGTATTCTCTAGGGTGCCTTCAGGGGCCAGTACTGTGTCCTGCTTGGATAGAGTGCATGCACCCTTAGCAAGTTCACAGATAACGCAAAATTGAAAGAGGAGCAGCTGAAACACCAGGTAGTTGTGCTGACATCCAGAGTGACATGGACAGAATTGGGCTACGGGAGAGCTTGTGTAGTTAGACAGAGGAAGCACAGAGCTCTGGCACTAGGGAGTAGTAACCCTAAGCACGTGGTGGGGCTATACAGCTGGAAAGCAGCTGTGCAGGGAAGCATGTGGGTGTGAGGATGTGAACAAAGCCAGCAGTGTGCCTGTGTGGCAAACTTCACACGTGCTTTTCCCACATGTACAAAGGAGATATGTAAATAAAGATTTGGTTGTACAGTGTTACGTGCTTCTACACATAATACCAGCTGCTTCCTTCCATATAGTAAATTCATCATCTACTGCCTTTTTGTGAATGACTTGTTCCTTGCACGGGTCTTGTGGTGTTGGGGGCCAGAAGCCGTATAGCAGTACTGCAAACTTGCTGACGGTAGAAAGGGCTGGCTGGACCTAATGGGGCTGGTGTGACTACCCAGCATCTTCAGTGGAGCATGGGAAAATATAGGGATCTCTTGTTTGTGTGTGGACCAGAGGTTGCAGCTCTGACTGCAGTGCACTCATTCCATGAGGTTCATGACTTGACATTTGGTTGTCAGCCTCTCAGTGTGGCAGTGGTATAGGTACCATTCTTCTGCACGCTTGTATGTTGCATGTGTGGAGATAGAGGCTCTTTGTGATATTGTGTCTTTGTTTTGTCTGCATATTGTAATTAAATTGTGATAGATAGAGTTGGAGTTCTGAACATGCTGTTTTTGAAATAAACTGGCAGATGGGAGTATTTTCATGCACAGTTTTGACAGTGTTCTGAAACATGGAAGCGTTTTACTGGTATTCTCTTAGAAGCAAAATAAAGAACAATTACACAAGTTTCTTCAAGCAAGTTAAACAGGTGGTCACAGAAAAAAACACATTAATTGCAATCTATAATTGATAGGACATTTTATAGTTGAATAATTTTATAACAGATGCTTACAAGGCTACTTACTCTCTTTCAATGCATGTTATAACAGTAACTGCATTGTTAGAGTACTAGCTGCAATTCAAAATGTCATTGAATTATGTTTGCTCAAAACACAATGAAAGGAGTGGATTGTCAGCATTTAAAAAAATGCAAAGGTAATTTTAGAAATATAGAAGTGTTCCTAGAGAGGATCAGGCAAACAAGCAGAGATGACTGATGAGAAATTAAAGGGACCTTGTCTCTTTGGCAATGAAGGAGGATGTACATCTAAGTAGTAGTGAGTTAGAATTTTGAGTGTAAGCACTTGTAAGTCACAGTCATTTGGCAACTTATTTTTGATAAGCTAGGCAGGTTTTTAATATGATACTTTCACATCCAAACTAATTCCTTTCATGAGACTTATAATACACCATACATAGCAATTCCTTTTGCATCCATTAAGAATCTCTATGGTTGGCATTGCTTTGTACTGAAAACAATAAATTTGAAATTGTTTTGATTGCAAAATATGTAAGTTGTAAATCTTGACGCAGAAAACTCAGAGGGAGAAGTGGTTTCCTGTGATGTATTTTTGCAGAAATACTCAGGCTTCACTCAACTACCTGATTGGAGCTTAAAACCAAAGGATCTGGGGGTCACTTTATTTCATTTCAGAAATGATGGTAGCCTTTTTATTTCCTTCAGAGTGTTCTGTATTCTATTCTCTGATGAAATTAGGAGTATGGCTATCTCTGTAGTTTACTCATTTCTGTTCTACTTTCTTTGGATAACACTGACTATTGGATGGATCTTCTTTGTAGTGCAGAATAAGAGTTGTTAAAATCTTTCATTAGTGCTCATTAGATTAATCAATACCCTTAAATGAGATTGAGTACTGCAGTTTTGTAAAACAGTGTTTACTGTTTGCTATCAAAGTTCTTGAAGATTATGATGGAAGTTGCAGAATGTATCTTTCTATAATACTGAAAACTGGTGGTAGCAGGATGGGTTATAAGACATTGATTCTGACAGTGATGTCTTTCAGTGCTCCTAGATTATATATTATGTGAATAAACTGTTTTTATGTATTGATGAAACTGCTCTTTGAAAAAATGCAGTTATTTCTTGACAACCGTTTGGTATACTCTAAAGGTATTATACAAGTTTGCACTTAAGTGTGTATCCTATTTTTTAAAGATATGTAAAATCTACAGAGGTTTCCTGAGGATATCACTTGAGCTGTTTTCTCATGTCGTTGCTCAATATTGACTGCTTTACTGTCGTTTGTATTAAATGTAGTGTTAATATTTATTTCTGTGGCTACAATAATTTGGTATATTACACTAATGCAGAGTGAGCTGTAAAATACAGTGGTTTTTGCCATCAGAAGTTAACATTTTATATGTGGGCTCAGTGACACTGAATTTAATTGCACTCAGAAGTTAACTTAATATTTTTATTTCCAAAACAAAACTTTTCCATAAATGCTTTACCAGGTAATAAATGTCTCCTGGTACACTTGATATAAAAGTGTTGAATGGTACAAAATATAGTCTCTTCAGTGTTAGAGGATATGGCATATACCAAAATATATATATTGCCATCACCAGCAAGGAGGGTGTCATTTTTGTGTGAAGCTCCTGGACTGAGAATTGAGGCACCTAAATTTGTGCTGTTGTTAGCAAAAAAAAGTTGTTAGAAGTCCTGGTCCTTTACAGAAAAATTCTTTTATTTGCATCTACTCCTGCCTTTCTATTTATTCTGTAATTTTTTTTTAATTTGTATTCTTATTGAGACTCCCACTTCTTCATTTTGAAATTGTGTCTTGATTTAAATTTGGCATTTTAATGCAATGTGTCTCTCAATAGAATTAAGATTATTTTCCTCAAGTGGGTGATAAATAGGAACAAATAAAAGCTCAATGTACCTGTTATTATTCTAGAATAGATTTCATTAAATGGAGTGTTGGTTTCTTCATCAGGGAAGTTTCCTGGGTCTCTGAGGAGTTATATATCATAAAAGTCAGTCTGTCCAGGAAAGCAGTGCCCAGTTTGGATGTGCTGGGAGCAAACTCACTCAGGTTTCAGCTGTGCTGGGCACACTGACACACTGAATGTTTAATCTTACTTGATAATCAGCTGTCTTTGTTTTGCTTCATTTCCTGAAAGACCCTCCTCGTCAGAAAGGCGTGACCACTTCTTTGTGACTGTCTCTGAACGACAAATTTCTGTTCATGAATGAAGCTGCTTTGCTCTGGAATGGAATGGCACAGGCTCTTGCTAATATAACTAGGTCTGCAGCAGTTGCAAGTTTTAAATGTTGTACAGACACAACAGGGCTTCTACTGGTTTAGCTTGTTTTCATCAGGGTGAGCAAGAGAAGCAAAGGGGAACAATACTAACAGGCACCCAGTTTTGTCAGGTTAAACAGTATTTATGCTTGTGATGCTCCTACTGGTGAAATGGTGTTTTTTGGTTTGGTTTATCAAAGTTTTGTTCTGATAAAAGCTCACAAAGCTTTTTTTTTTCTATTTCGTAGAAAAAATTGCTTTTGTTCAGATTTTATCAACAGCTCAACTCTTAATTTTTTAAAATTTTGAAGCTGTATGCTATGAAATATTTGATATTTTTGCATATATTAGTTCAAGAGATCATTTACATATCTTCTAAATTGCATGTTTTGTAATCTTACAGAACAGTCTGAACTGTTAGAACTAAATGGTATGTGATCTGAAGTGGTGAAGGATTTTAATTGTCTAAAACACTGGCTGTTTGGAAGCTGACAGTTTCTGAGTGTAAAAATTAAAGATTTAATCAAGCATAATTAAGTGGAGTAGCTAATGAATTATTGCAATATATAGCTCTGGAACATGCTGTGGCTTGGTGAAGGTAATGAGAACAATGGCTGTCTTTGAAAGCTGCTCTTTATCACTACTTTCTTGAAAAAGTTATTCTGTGTCATTTGAAGTAGAACAAGTGTTTTGACAAAGGCTGTATAAATAAACTGAGAAAGGTGATTGCATGCTTGAATGGCAGCAGTAGATTAAAGATTTCCTTTGTCATATTTTGCAGTCTATGATTGCCATGTATCAGCACTCATTTTTGATTGAGGGAGTGCACATTTAGATTAGGAAAGGTGATTTTGGGGCTG
Source organism: Calcarius lapponicus (assembly GCA_039654755.1). Classification (NCBI taxonomy): domain Eukaryota; kingdom Metazoa; phylum Chordata; class Aves; order Passeriformes; family Fringillidae; genus Calcarius; species Calcarius lapponicus. The sequence goes on along the minus strand of CM077481.1, from coordinate 63,044,332 downwards.
GATGGTGGCCTGGTGACTGCTGTCCAGTTCTTTACTGGCTTTGCTGCAGCAGCCTTGCTGTCAGCTGAGGAACAATCTGCTAGAATTCCCTTCTCCGTTTGTGCTTTTGGAATACTGAGCCTGAACTGACATCTTTGTAGGCTTAAAATACAGTAATTCCAAGCCAAGTCAGTCACCTCAGTTTCTATTTTTAAGTAAACAAATTAGGGAGGAGATAAAAATTATGATATGTGTAGAGTCTTTGCCTCTTAGGGTTGTTTCTTGGGAAAAGTAGGTTATCTGGAAAATACTTTTTTTGGAAATGAGTCAGCTAGGAGGTTGAACTTGTAACAATGTGATTGACAAAGTTTTGTAGTTATATGGGTTTTGACTGAAAGATTTTCTTCCTTTCACAGGCTATTTTCTGAAAGTAAACAAAACCCTTAAGTTCCAAGGATGCCCATTGTTACTCTTTTTCAGGTGGTATCATGGAAAACTTGACAGAACAATTGCAGAAGAACGTCTTCGACAAGCAGGAAAACCTGGAAGTTACCTTATTCGAGAGAGTGATCGGAGACCAGGTTCATTTGTGCTTTCATTCCTTAGTAAAACAAATGTCAATCATTTTAGGTGAGAATTAAGTGTTTTATTTTGAATACTGTGATCTATCTACTTTTTGTTTCAGAACACAATAAAGTGAAGAATGATTGCATTATAATGCAGTATTTTTGGCTCTTAATGCTTTAATTGTACAGCTTTTTACTTGTGTTTGATTTTTTAAAATCATGCTGCTTTAAAATTACTTTGTAGGGTGAAGAACTGAAGTGTGAGGAAACCAAAAATATCTGGATAGAGAAGCTTGCCTAAAGTGGTTTGAATAGACTTAAAGCGCCATGCAGGTTTCATTAGTCAGTGAAGGAGATTGTTTTGTTTCTGTTCCATAGTAATCATTTTAGTTACCACAGTTAAAGTGTTAGCACGTCTGGTTGCTTCCTTAATTTTGAGGGGAAAAAAACCCACCCAAAGCAAACAAAAAACTCCCAAACAAACAAAAAAAAGCCCAAAGCAAAAAATACCAATGGATTATATGTTTAGTAATTGAAAGATTTGATGAAAACAGCTTTCAGCATATGTCCTGAGCATTGTTTTCTGACTTCTGTTGCAGTGTTATATGCTTATGAGCTTGGACTTAATATCTGAAGATTCATCTTTGTATGCATATTACATTACTTCTTGGGAGAAATAGCTTAATTCAAATTATGCATTAACTACTGAAATGGTTGTGTAAGCTTTTTCCCATTAGATATAAAATTTTTAAATTGAGTTTCAGGAGATACTTTGATTATTCCAAAGTAATTTTTTAACTTTTAATATGGATGCTAAACTAACTGTAACGAAATGACTAAATTTGATGGTGTTTGTTTTCTGCATTGTATAGTTTTGAAGTGTAGTAATTTTTTGTTAAAGTACTTTGCTACTTTGCTCATTTTATGCTTATTATAAAAGGTGTTTGTTGTTCATGATACAAGTAATAATGCCATTGTGTAGTTTTGCATTATTTCAGTTTTCCAGGATGTTCATGCTTACTTTTTTTATTTCATTTAGTTCTGACAAATGTGCTGTCTTTTTCTGTGAATCAGCACTTTCTTTAGATAAAAAACTGGTGGCTCATAAAATATATGTATGAATATTTTCTCAAAAATATTTTATATGTATGAATATTTTTGAGAAAATATTCATTAGGTTTATTTACATGTTTACAGAGAGTCTGTAATACTGTATTTTGCTGAATATAGGCACTGTTCTAAGAATTAAACATGATGTTAATCTCCTTTTCTTAAAAAATAAATTGGTAGCAAAAATTTTTCTAATGTCCAGCTTATGTTTTTTTTATTAACAGGATTATTGCCATGTGTGGAGACTATTACATTGGTGGGCGTCGCTTTGCTTCACTCTCAGACCTGATTGGTTATTACAGTCATGTGTCCTGCTTGCTGAAAGGGGAAAAGCTCTTATTTCCAGTAGCACCTCCAGAGGCAAGTAAAAAAAAATCCTGAAGACTAACTTGCTAAAATGTTTGTAACTTTAATCACTATTCAAAATTTTCTTTGGGAAAAAAATTTTAGAAAGTTTCCTGTTGTTTGGCATAGACATACGTGGAACTATAGGGAGTATAAAAATGCATTTTTACTGATACAAAGTAATGATGAAAAAAATTTGCTATTTAATAAAAACACATAATGAGGAAGATAAAGATATTGCAGTTATTGCACAATGTAGTAAGATCATTTTAAGTAGACAGAGAAAACAAGACAATACTGAGTTCTTATAATAAAGAGCACTGTTACTGTGTAACTATCACTGTTTTGTCACATTTTGGATATCTAACACTGGTTTCAAAATGCATCCTGTAGATAACCAAGGTTTCTTTCAGATGCCCATCCTTAAAACAACAAAAGTAATTAAAATGAAAAAAAACCACTGCAAAATATCCCCTGTAACAAAACTCAAAACCTGAATAAAGAGGTTTCTGAATGTTAAAATTTGGGATGTTATTTCCGTTCTACGTGAAAAAAAATTAAAACAAGTGCTCTTTGTTCAACAAATTACACGTTTCTAGTTGACAGTGGTTTTGAGCTTTGGAAATAAAAAACTGGGAAGGCGGATATAAGTGGTGTTCTTTGCCTCAGAATAGCATAAGGCTGGGAAGAAAGATTCTGCAGTATAGAATATACAGTAGAGAGTATAGAGAAAAAACCATTGCTCTTTTTTAAACTGTAGCCTGTGGAAGACAGAAGGAGAGTTCGAGCAATTCTACCTTACACCAAAGTACCAGAAACTGATGAAATAAGGTATGTTTGAGTAACAGCAGTAGCTGTGAAATCCTCAAGAGTATTCATAAATAGTAATAATTTAGGTAGGTGTTCATATGCAAGTATTTTCCAGTTGCATCTTAAACCTGACATGGCTAGATTAACAGATTATATCTCTCTGTTTTTTGGTTGGAAATAAGACATTTTGTTCTTGGTATATTTGTTTGTATTAATTGAATGGAAGGCACATAAATGTACATAGAATTAAAATCTTATAATTTTGAAATGTTTTTGTTATAATTTTTGTGTTTTATAAAGCCCTAGATTTTTACCAAAAGGATATATTTATGTGTCAAAGAATTCTGTATGGAAATGCCTTATCTAAGTGTGTGAAAGAAATGAGCTAGGCTTTTTTCTGAACTGACACAGAACTATTAGATGTGTAGCTGAGGGAAACAATTCAGATCACTAGAAAGAGAAAGTAGACCTTGACTACTTACAAATTTAAGAATGGAACAAGTGAGTCTTTCAATAGAAGACCATTTTCTGGTTACTTGGGATTGATACTGCTTTTTTGAGATAATTTTTTCCAGCTGAAAAAATAGGACGATTTGAGAGTGATTTGTGGTGATTTCTAATCTCTCTAATGCAGCAGATTTCATAAACTGATGTAATACACCAACTGAATTGGGAATTTTCTAAGGTTTAAGATTATTATTTTAAAATGTAGAGAAAAGTATGAAAGCTTTATATCCTCATTTGGATGGAAATTTATTCCAGGACTCACAGTCCAGTCTGATCCTTTAAAGGATAATATGAGGATATTTGTTTTTGTAATTGTGTGTTTTACTAAGGTGATAGACTGGGAACAGGCTCTCTAATGGCACATTGCAACTAAGGCTTCCTACTCAGTGTATGAACAACAAAAAAGAATCTTTTATGTGTCTTATTGCACCTATCAGCTTAAGACGAAATAGCATTTTGTTGTTTGCTATCATAACAAAAATTATAGGCAATTAAACCTTTCTTCCTCTTTTAGGATAGAGCTGAAACGCAAAGTTGGTGTTTTGTTGTCTGCGTGGCTAAAATAGTTCCGTTCATGGCATAGCTGAGACCAGAGTTCTCAAGTTTGTTCTAGATTGAATTAATATGCTCTTGAAGTAATTATGTATTTCAGAGAATTTTGACTTATAATAAATATTGACTCATAGTAAATATTTCTTAAGTTTGAAGTATTACCGAGTTAATTTCAACATGTCTTCCATGCAGTAACTATGCAGTGATGGAGGGTGCTTTTGTTGTTTGTCACCTGTTAAAGCTGAATAGCAGTTGAATTTATTCTTTGTTTTCAATAGTGGTTTGTTGCATTTTGTTTTTTTCTGTTAGCCTACTTTAAATGAGAGCCGTGCCATAGACATTTCCTATGAAATTTTTAATTGCCATGGTAGTTAATGAGCTTCACTCTTTGTTGTTTTTCCTGTACCTTGATGCATCATGAAACATGGTCAGAAATTCTGTGCTGCAGTGAAAGGTTTTCATGGGATACGAGTTTGTGTTCCTAATATTTAAGGAGTAACTTACACTAGTCTTCCAGAAATGAAAACTCCCTTAGAACAGGTGCTGGGTCCTGCACTTTGGCCACAATAAACCCTCTGCAGAGCTAGAAAGCTGCCCAATGGAAATGGACCTGAGGGTGCTGGTCAGCAGCTGGCTGAAGATGAGCCAGCTGTGCCCCGGTGGCCAAGAGAGTCAAGGGCATCCTGACTTGGATTAGCAGTGGTGTAGCCAGTAGGACTAAGAAAGTGATTCTTTCTCTCTGCTCAACACTGGTGGGGCCACACCTTGAGTACCATGTCCAGTTCTGGGCCATTTGGCTCAGGAAAGACACTGAGGTCCTGGAGTGTGTCCAGAGAAGAGTAATGGAACTGGTAAAATGTCTGGAGTACAAGTCCTATTAGGAGCAGCTGCAGGGCCTCAGTCTGGAGAAAAGGAGTCTCAAGGGAGATCTCATTGCTCTCTGCAACTCCCTAAAAGAATCACCTAGCCAGGTAGGGTTCAGTCTCTTCTGCCAGGCAACCAGTGGCAGGATAAGAGAACATAATCTTAAATTCCTCTTTAGTCTACAGGGTGGCTTTAGGCGGGTCACTAGGGGAAAATTTTTCACAGAAAGGGTAATTAGACATTGAAATGCTGCCCATGGAGGTGGTGGAATCACTGTCTTGGAAATTTATAGAAAGACTGGATGTTGCACTTAGTGCCATTGTCTGGTTGACATCTGGTATTTGGTAGTAGGTTGGATTCAATAATATCAGAGGTAATTTCCAACTCATTTGATTCTGTGATTCTCTGATTCTGAATGTTAATGCTTCTTAGGCTTGTAGCTAATTGCATGGCATCTCTGGTAACTGCTCTGTATTGTCTTTGCGTCTCTTGTCTTCATGTGTAAGAACATAATGAATAGGTATCCCACAACTTAGATTATGCAAGGTAATTTTTCAATGAAAGGAATATTATTTTCTTATAGACTGCTAGGGGTTATTTTACTTGTGTTGCATATTTGATCTCTCTTAATAAAAGAACAATATTACTGTATTTTAATATTGATGTGTTATTTTTGTTTTATACATTAGCACAGTTGAGAGCATTGAAGTATATATTAGAAACTAAACATAAATCAAAAGTATGAAAACTTGTATAGTATGGTAGCCACTTAACTGTGAGGAAAAATAGACGTGTGCTTGGAATATCAGTTCCTGCATTTTTTATTAATAGGTTTTCCCAAATATTTTATGGAAATTATACCCAAGAATCCATTGTGTTCATTAAACTTTAAATTATGATTGTATCTCTGATTTAAGTCTTGCTGTAACCTTCTTCAGTTTCCTTAAAGGAGACATGTTTATTGTCCATAATGAATTGGAAGATGGCTGGATGTGGGTTACAAACTTACGGACAGATGAACAAGGTCTTATTGTGGAAGACCTGGTAGAAGAAGTGGTAAGTAATTTTTGTATTCAAATTTCTTAAAGGAATGGGATTTTTTTTATAAAACAATACTGAACAAAAACTAGTGACATTTAATTGCCTGTTTTCTAATTATGTACTTTTCTGAACATAGTAAATTCATCTAGTAGTTCTAAAAGACTAAAACAAACCTTTAAGCATAGTTTATTATCAAAAAATGTTTATTCATGTATTGTCCAAAGATAAGCACAAATGAGTAGTACTGTAAATTTACGAAGCATTTCCCTAAAATCTACTGTCCTGGTGAAGAGTCATTCAATTGCATTTCTTTTTTGCAATTGCCATGAAAAGTTCACTAACTCAACAGAATGTAATTTTGCATTGTGGTAGGTCTTTCTCTTTATTCTAGGATGAAATTTGGGTTAAAAATTTATTGGTGAGAAGAAAAAAAAGAAAAAGATTTTTTTTATAATATCTTCTTACATAGTATGGTGTGTTTTGCCAATAGCAATGTTACTTGAGATGCTTCTCATTGATGTCTGTGTCAGGATGTGAATAGCTAAATTGAAGTGACAATACTAGACTGTTGATCTGTAGACTGATAGGTCAGTGGTAATTTAATGTTGGGAAGGCTGAGAAGGTTGAAACCTTCTAAAAAGTTACCACCTCTAAAGGACTTGGATCATGAATTAAATATTTATCAGAAATAACATTTTTGCTGAATTTTCACCTAATGAATGAAGAGGAAAGCCTTTCATAGAGCTGCAGCAAGTCTTTTAGGTAAAAAAATGCCTCAGATATCTAAAGGTCATTTTTTTTCTACAGAAGGTCTTAACTTATGACTTTTTTTTTTTATTGAGTTGTACTGTTGTCATTCACTTGATATGTTAATTTTCTCATAGGGAAGAGAAGAAGATCCCCATGAAGGCAAAATGTAAGGATTTTTTTGTTTTGTTGTTTGAAAGCAGTCATAACTGTCAAGTTCCACTGTGAGATTTCTAAGTTTTTGAGAAAGTGACCAAAGAGATTATTTTTTAATCTCAAGACTTCTTTATATACGAGCTGCTGCAGATGCAGGGATAATTAATGTGAAAAAGTCCTGTAATGGACTTTTGGTAGAATTACCATCTCTGGAGGGATTTAGAAGGTGTGTAGGTGTGGCACTTGGTGACATTGGTTTGGTGATGGCCTTGGCAGTGTTATGTTAAGGATTGGATATGGTGATCAATGGTATTTTCCAATGCAAAGGATTCTGTGTTCTGTACAATTCTGTAATTCATATAATGCTTAAAGTTTGAAGAAAATGTCACAGGACTGTAAGTTTCCTTCTATTTATTTAATACTTAAAGTTTTAAAAATTCAACTTAAAATCAGTAGTGTGTTGATATGTCAGTCTGTTAATAGATAACATTCACAAGTGAAGATGAGTGGCAGATAGTTGTGAAAAATGTCTAGTGCCTTGATGACTTATCTGATGTCCTCATTTGTTTGTCATATTTGTGCTTGCTGTTTTTTTTGCTGTTTCCCACTTTCCAAGAGGCTGTTGGCAGAAGGAGGCATCTCAGTCGTCTGTTTGGTTTATTGAATTCTGCTAGTCAATTTGGCAGTATGGATGTCTTCAAATGTGAAAATTTCATATTTGGAAAGTAGCTTGTAGGGGATGTGTGGAGTTTTTGATTCTGTCTTTCAGCTGTTTTTTACCTTTCAGAGAAATCTATATCAATATCTGAAGATAGTATAGAAAGAAAGCCAGAAATTTGGGTCTTTTCATATAAAAGCACCATATCTTTAGCTTTCCTTTAAATACAGATTATTAAATTGTAGTATGTCAAGCTTTTCTGTATAGTGGTAACTATCATGCCAAAACTAGGCAGAGGCTGTGAACTTTTGTGGGGTACTACTCTGACACAAGACTCTGGGAAAGTACAAGGCGTGAGATCAAAGCAGTTTATATTCATTAATCTAACAAAGCTAGGTTTTGTTTCTGCAGCTCTGGCAAATTTGAGTTTGAGGTTTTCTGTGTATAACTTCTTTGATCTTCAGATTTGGTGATGCTAGTACATTGCTGTATGACTTCAAATAATGCCTATCAAATTACCTACTTTTTTGGACAATTCATATCAATCTCTAAACTCACTTGTATTTGAACATCAGCTCCAAGTGTTTTATTGAAATAATTTATTTATATACCTATTAGTGTTGGTCTTTCATGTTGTTGGGAGGAGAGAATCATTAAATAGCATGGACACTGATTGTGTCATCCATATATATTGGGTCTTTTTAAATTAAGATTAATTCATAGGTGCCAGAGCCTTGGATGTCAGCATAACCAAAAAAGAGAGCTAGTAGTCTTGCTTTCTAATTTTTCTCTTCATCTTTGTTAAGATGGTTCCATGGGAAGATCTCCAAACAAGAAGCTTACAATTTGCTGATGACAGGTATGCGTATTTCTGATGTGAAATACAGTGATAGTGAAATGGCATAAAGTGATCCTTTTAATATTAAACTATGGCAAAACTTCCTTCTATGTCTAAACATAAATGAGTGTTTTAGATTCTCCAATCCCTCTGGGTGCTACTTCAGTAGAATACTACATTGGACGAAAACTTTCATGGCTATCAGTACTAAGTATGTTCTCAAGTAAAGTTAATCTAAAAATTTTTTATTTAAATAATTTTTAAATTGTTTTATGTGGAATCAATTATTTCCCTTTCATAAAGCTAGTATTTCTTTAGTTGAAACAGTACTTCTCACTCATTGTTTAATACTCTACTTTAAATATTGGCACAGAGATTTGAAAATGTTATCAAACTTTTTTTTGTATGGTGTTTTAAAGAGATGGTGAAGATATGGCTAGGTTGCAGGTTACAGCAGAACCATTTTTCATTAATTCTGGTGGTTTAGTACTAGTTCTTCTAGCTTGAGATCACTACTGGAACTTACCTTTACAGGGTTTGTATCTCTTCAGGTGTGCAGTTCTTTCTAGTTTATGTAAAAATAGATTTTGTAAGGGTTTACATATATCACTAAGAAAAATAACACTGTTGATGTCTTTTCAGTTGGTCAGGTGTGCAGTTTTCTTGTAAGACCTTCAGATAATACTCCTGGAGATTATTCACTTTATTTCCGGACCAGTGAAAATATTCAGCGTTTTAAAATATGTCCAACATCAAACAATCAATTTATGATGGGAGGCAGATACTATAATAGGTAAGTTCTTGTGGCAAAAGGAATTGTGCATATTTTGTGCTTGCATAACTTGCTCCTGATAATTATTTACTACTATGATTTTAAGACTGTAGTTTCCTTTATACTAAATATTTTCTCTAATTTCCATAGTATTTACTTCTAACTGGGAAGGTTCTTACAGCTTAAATAACCTAAGTGTAACTTGTTTCTCTTGAAGTATTTGTGCTTGTTCTGCCAAACAGTTGCTTCACTCTGTAAATTGTAGTTTGAATGGATCATGTGGATCCATAAATTGTGTATCTGTAATTCAGAGACTACGCTATTTGAAGCAGCTTGGAAGCTTCTCCATGCGTTCTTGTCTATTTGAAAAGGTGAAAATAAAAATGCTAATTTTATCTGAGACAATCAATAGAGTTTTCAAATAATAGAAATGGGTATTTACAAGAAAGGGGATAAATGCCTTCATTGTTGAAAAAATTACTAAATTACATTGAAGTATGTGCATGGTACTTGGAGCAGAAATATTGATCAGCTCATTTAGAGTGAACAAAATTAAAATGCACTTCTTTTGCCATTGGTGCAAAAAAAAGTAATTTGTACAAAACAGAAAGAGAAACAATAAAAAAACCAAGTCTTTCCCCTTTTATGGGAGAAACTATCAGTACACCCTCTGTCTTTCATAGTATTTTTTAGAGTTGTATCTGGAAGAATTTTCAGTAGTGAAAACTCACCTTCCTCCTTAAAAAGAGGTCATTGCCTGCCTTAAAAAAACCAGCATTTTTCCCGTCCTGCTCAACTAGAACAAGGGCATTCTTACCCCAATAGGGAATTTCTGTCACCTCTGATTGGGTAGAGGTTTAGCCATTGTGTCTGAGAAAATGTCAAGGTGTCCTCACTATGTTTCGTGGACTTTTTCATATGACTTCACTCACATGATGCTGTGAGGCTAAGTAATTGGATCCTTATGAACCTGTGCCCATTTCACACCCAGGCTGTTTGGATGCCTTCTTCATTAGTCAGTCTGGCCTCCAGCCATCCTTACTGAAAACTAGGCTAGCTGCCTAGGGCCAGCCTGCCGTGAAAGTAAATGCTGATTTGTAGTTGCATGGCTTAGGACAAGGATGATAGGTCAGGAGACCCCCACCCTTGGTGATGTCAAATTAATCATCAAGTTAGTGGAACTCTTGTTAGTCTCAAATGGATTTGTAGCAATAAATAGTACACTTTCAGAAAGATACTACCTTGTTATTGCTTCAGATTACTATATAATACAGTGCTGGATTTACGTGGTGTGTAGATTATATTTGTCTGAAAGAGATTCTATGCAGCCGAACAGAAAACAAGATTTTAAAGTTAAGCAGCAATAAATTATGACAAAGTGCTTTAAGAATTTCTTTTAGTATTTTGGTATGTAGTTTTCCAGAGATTGTCCTTAGTGTCAAAGAAAATCTTTGTTTTTGTTGTATGTTTGGGAGAATTACCACTATACTCCTAAGGAGATATTCAGTTCAAATTTCTGTGTGTATAAGGTTGGTAAATTCGCTGGAAGTTCAAACACATAATGAAGAACGCAACCCTTAGGTGCTCCATCAAGGCTTGGAGTCCTAGTCTAAATGTTACTCTAACGAAGTAACTCCAGAAGGAGTTTTTAAATACAACTGACTTTATTCTTTGGCCTGTATTACAAAATTGCAGAAATTTTGCAGGCACCTGCTCCTTACATTGAGGAACTCCTATTGGCATTTCTAATCAAGGAAGCAGATGCTGCATTGAAGGTCAAGGTATTCCTAATTTGATGAGTGAGAAAATTCATATAATGCTGTTTGATCATTTAGAAAATGTTGGTAGTAGCTGTTCAACCTGTGAAATGTAATGACAGTGTCATTGTTTTTTGTAGTGAGACACAGTTGAAATTCTTAGATAGAAAACAGCATATACAGACAACATCTCAGTAAAAATTGAAATTAACTAGTTAATTTCATTAAAACTGAAAGAAACATTAATCTCATTTTACATATCTGAAAAATAAAAGTGCTCGTGGAAAGGTAATTTTATCAAGTTTGCCTAGTTCATAGCTTCAGAATAAAATAGAAAAGCCAACCAAGATAACTTGATATAGCTTCATTTAGAAGTTTTTGAGATTTTTTTACAGTATTAGCTATTGTTCCTGCATTGCATACATGCCTTATCTGTATCTTTGCACACACAGCTGAGTATGCATAAACTGAGAAGTCACACTGAGTATATTTTATCTATTTAATTACTTAGCTCTTTTTGTAGATGGATATTTGCATGTAAATTATTAATTTCTGTTGATGTCCCTGTTGCTGTTCTTTATTACAGGGTAAATTTCAGTAGTTAGAAAATAAATTGGAGCAACTTAAATGCCTTGAATTTCAGCTTGTTTCTGTCACTACTTCTCTCCTGAGCTTTCCAAGTGCAATTGCAGTCTGAATCCGATGACTAGAATGAGTGCATCCCTGTAGAGGAGTGCTGCTGACATGAGTATTTAAAAGAGTAGCTCAGTGATGTCCAGTCGTAATCTGTATAAGCCATGCTGCCAACCTTTCCTGTTTTCTATTCCTGTTCTTCTAGAAGGGGATTGCACTTCACTCAGAATAGGTCTCATTCCACTTAGCTAATTACTCTAGGACTTGGAAAATTATTGCCAATGAAATTGCAATTTTTCAGCTTGGTTGGAAAGCAGGTAATGCACATGTACTACCTGAATGTGAAAAGTGCAGTGTCCTAATTTGACATTTTAAGCAAGTCATTAAAATATTTTGCAGAGTTTAGGTTAATACATTCTGAATACAGTTTTGTGAACTTTCTTGACTTCAGTATATTAGTAAACCCTCATTCCTTTCAAATAAGATTTTGATGATTAACACTTGATTTTATGAAAACTTTGAGGGAGCATTTTTTGTGGTTTTATGGAAAAGCAGATTCTCAAATGGTGGAAAAATTAATGTGTTTAACATTTCAATATTCTTTTTCTTATTGGAACAGTATTGCTGACATCATTGAGCACTACAGGAAAGAACAGATTGTTGAAGGATATTACTTAAAAGATCCTGTTCCAGTGCAGGTAGGATTTAATCTCTGATCTTTTGATGTTGAAGTCACACACTGAATCACTATCAAATCAATTTATGAAGTAAATTACAGCAGAGATACCAGTGGTAGTTAAACAGCATCATCTCCGGTAGTCAGTCATCAAAAGTTTCAATGTTTTCAGCTCATCTGTTTCTATTGTTTTATCCTCAAATACATACACTTACTGAAGACTGGACTGTAGTCAACAGAAAGTATGGTAAGTTCTGTTTATGCTGTGAGGTGTTCGACCTCTACTCTGCACCCCTAGTTCCTGGGCTCATGCTTTGATTTAGTCCCATATTAAGGGGAGCCAGTCTGCCCTCTCTTCTGTGTCTGGGTTTTTTTTCCTGTCACAGGAAACCTATACACACCAAAAAGCTTCAGGTGTGATTACAGGGCAGGGACTGCAGCACTTGTTCTGCAGCACACTTGCCCCATAGCAGAAATTGATTCTAAGAAATCACCAGTAATAAGCATACTACATCATTACCTTTTCATGAGCTTATAACTAGTTGTAAAATTTACATACCTAGTCTTTTCTTTTTCTGTTCCCCAGCTTTCCTGTTTCAGTGGAAATCAGAAATTTGCTCTTTCTGTCCTCCCTATAGAGAGTTGCAGTCAGTTCATACCCCTTTGTGGCATCTTTTTATTAATTTGAGAACATTTCCTCTGTTCAACAAGCTAAGCACACAGAAGCTGATCCTGTCTCTTTGTAATGTTTTCATAGTTGTCTTGCTGCTACCAGTTTTGGTGTGAACTCAGCTTTCTTGAACATGTACCAGAACAATTTAGAGTAGTACCATGTTATCCATAATTCTCTTTCCCTCTGGAAAGCATTTAATGAATATACATGTAATTTTCTGTGGTGGGTTTACCCTAGTGAGCTGCTAAGGACCTGCACCTTTGTTTTTTCATTCTCTATTCTTGTGGAATGGGGCAAAAGAAAAAAAACTCCTGGGTTAAGATAAATACTGTTTTATAAGCAAAGGAAAGGGTGATACAAAGGCAATACTCAGCACTTCTCACAAGTAGACTAATGCCCAGATGCTCTCTGTGACCTCTGTGTGCCCACACACTTATTGCTGATCATGATGTTACTTAACAGGGAATATCCCTCTAATAAATTGGCATCGTCTGTCCTGGCTATCTCTGTTCCCAGCATATTGTCCAGCAAGCCACTTACTGAGGAAGGGGGCAGAAAGGGAAATGGAGAAAGTCTTGAGGCTATGCAGGTACTGATCAACAAAAGCCAGAACAATGGTATGTTACCAATACCAATACAGTCACAAAACCAAAATACAGCACCTTAGGGGCTGCACCAGTATGTTAGCATAGCCAACAGTTCACAGCCCAGTCCTCCAATGAATGACTTAGCTGTTCACATCTTACGTTCTGTAAGTATCAACAGGTGTAACTGCTGTGTTTCACTAAGAGATACATTCCTGTTATTGCAATCTTTCCTATACTGCTAATTGTGTTGTGTCCTTGGTGCTTCCCCATTCTTTCCTGCTAACTTGTGCTCAGTAATGTGCTTGGGTCAGAAAGCAAGTAAGAATTCTGAGACTGCTCCTTGGAAAACTTAATTACTAACTTTCTTCATTTTTCCTCTTAATAATGGCAATAAGTCTTCATTTTAGCTTTCCACATACGTGAAACTTACAGTTTCTGTATTAATAAACTCTTTATTTACTCATTTTCCATGTGAGAGTACTTCAGATTCTTTTAATCTAGCCAGATGCACTTTTGACTTTATTTGAAAAATAAAGTGCTCAGTGGTGCAGTTAATGTTCAGCTTCACTTCCCTTCCATGTAACACCATGTTCTATGTTTTTGAGGTGGAAAAAGAATTCAAAAGTTTTGCATAATTTTAAAGTCAATCTGGTGGAATTCCTGTGTCTGATATGCTGTTTACTTAAAAGTATTTGCCACTAGATGTCTTCTTTTGTGCACTACTCCATGTGCACTTATGTTAAAGACATTGTCTTGATAGATAATCATGTTATGTTATCATTTTGTAGCATATGGATATAGCTTGCTTTGTAGGTTCTGTAATTCCTCTTAGTATTACCAAATTATTTTTCATCTTGCTATAGTTGTTTTGATCGAAATCATAATTCTTACAGATACATGCACAGGAATAAAAGTAGAATATTATGTAAGAACCAGTTCATATGTCTCTTTTCATCTCAGCGATGTCCTTACTACTTCATAGTCTTGCTTTTCTTGGTTTTTTTATGTCTAAAGAACTTTTGTTCATCAGCTTACTTAGTAAGGTCAGACCTGGCTTGGTCATATTTATTACTTGCATTTCCAGATACTACCATTTATTGTGTGAATTTATCTTTTTCTATTTCCTGTTTCTTCCTTTCTTCTCTTGTCCTGAATTCTGCTCAGTTACATGTGAGTTCTAAAGAGATTAATGGGGGACTGTGCCACTTTGGGTCGCTTTACTTATGATCTGCACCATTTTTGTTGCTTCAGAGTTTATCCATGATATGTCAGGCCTGTGAGCTTTGGTAGAAGACAGTTAGAAGCTAGATAAATCTTCAAAGACTGGCATAAATTTTAACACAATGAAACATCATGTTTTTTGTTTTTGCATGGAAAGGACTTACTTTGTAGAAGATTGTATTGAAAACCCCTATTTTCTTTCAGCTTGAGAAATATGGAGTTATAGTACATTTCTAGCGTGTGTATTGTATGAAAAATGAATGCTTTAGTAAAATGCGTGAGAGAACAGTAGTAATGAGTTAGGTAGCATTCAGCAAGATGATCCTGATCGCAACTTCATAGTTGGCAATTTCTGAGCTTAAAGTATGTTTTTCTGACATGTTTTCTAGCACCAGGAACAAGTGCTTAATGATACAGTGGACGGAAAAGAAATCTACAATACAATTCGTCGGAAAACAAAGGATGCTTTTTATAAAAATATTGTCAAAAAAGGTTATCTTCTGAAAAAAAGTGAGTTATGTTTGCCTCTATTATTTCATTAAAGGAAGAGAAAAAGCAGATAAGGATCATAGAATCACACACTTATCTTAAATTGGATGGGAGTCATAAAGATCATGTGCAGGTCCACTGAAAACTAAACCACATGACTAAGAGCATTATCTGGACACTCCTTAAACCCTGACAGGCTGCATAGCCTTTTCTAAGGACCAGCCATTTCCTCAGTGAAGAACTTTTTCCTAAGGTATAATCTGAAATTTCCCTGCGTCAACTTTGTTCCATTTCCTTGTGCCCTATTGTTGGTCACTAGAGGGCAGAGATCAGCACCTTCTAGCTGAGTTTAATGAATTTAGTGGTACTAGAAAGAGCAAAATTGAAGTAGGCAAAAGGTTCTAGAAAGTGTGTAAGGAGTGTGAAAGATTTCTTTCCTTAAGTAGTAGATGAATAGAACAATGTGATACATGAAATTACATGCAGTATGAAAATTTAGGTTGGCAGTTCTGAAAAAATCAGCACAGCACAAAAAGTAGGCATCCTCATCAAAGGTAGCATTCAAAATAATAAAATTAAATATATTTTCATAAAGTGCTTGTATTTAATATTGAACTCACTAAGTTCTAGCTGATAGAGGTTTGAGAGCTAGTGTAAATCTGTACATTTACTGCAGAGAACAGCTGGTTTAATTTTGTTATTCCAAGTCAGGTTGTATGTTTTCAATCTCAAATTTAATATGCACAGTCTGCTATACAAAGGATATAGTGACTTTTTAGGGTTCTAATGCTGACACAGCATAACATACAATAAGCACATTAAAAGCTGACAGCTTGACTTATTTCAGTGTAACCTTCAGTATTACCCTGAAGAATTTCCATTGAGCAAGTCTTTGAAGTTTTGAGGAAGCTGGTCCCTTGCCGAGTGTTATATTTCTACTTTTTGGAAAAATCAGCATAAATGGACGCAGCAAATGGTATCAATAACGAGATTTCTGCAAATGACAAGAAGGATAAGTTACAGGTGATAACTGGATAGTGACCAAATGCAAGATAGAAGGTATGAGTTTACATATAGCCTAATACAAGACACATTAAAAAATCCCAAACCACCCCAAACTATACCTTCTGAATAGAATAAGGGAAGCATCTCATTTGTTGAGAAGGTTTATTCTGAGAGGTGTAGAGAGATGCCATGGAATAAGGACTTGGAAAAATTAGGCTAAAAGAGGCAAAATTGAGTATTGTCTTGTAGGAGGACACACATAGTGTATGTGGACTAAATGCAATAAAATCACTCTTCCACCTAGGAGTCATAGTATAATAAATGAGTGTTACATTTGTATTTTGAAAGCAATTTTACTACTAGTTTAGTGAGGCCCCAGTGGATTTATGATGTTTGAAGTGTGAAATAAAGGCTGAAAGTTTTTTCTAGATGGTACTCTGATTTAAGCATTAATTTGTTGCAGAATGCTCCTAATCCACTGTAATTCAAAGAACCTTTCTCTGCAGCAAGTGGAACCAGCCAAATTCTTACATATGGTTGTGCTTGCAGGTTGATTCTGATTTAAGTTTGCATATAAAATATTTCCATTTCTGTTCTTCAGCTATATGTTTTAAGGTATTGCAAGGTAATTAAGGTAATGCAATCAATGGTCAGATTTTAGGAGTAACTTTCTAATGTCGAGAGTCCATTTCTTAAAAAAAAATCTAATGAATGGGGTCCACATTGTCGCTATTTGCAATCTGTATAGATACAGGCATAACACTGAGAGGAGCTCATTGTTGGGGCAGCTCATAGGCACTTTTGTAATGTTGTTGAAAGCACTGAGGATGTTTGAAGAATCTTTTGCAACTCTACCTGCATCTGTGAAGAGGATCTGGTTTTAGTCACATGTTGTATAAAATGGACTGCATATACTGGATGTTATAACTCAAGTGTGATTATCTGTACATTGTTCTTCTCTTTGGAATTTGACAGAACCTTTACTGCCCTCTTCTGTTTTCTTAATTTACAAAATTTGCATGTTGTTTTAGACAGTATTGTAACTATTTGCTTGATTCTTGTGCAGGTAAAGGAAAGAGATGGAAAAACTTGTACTTTATATTAGAGGGAAATGATGCCCAGCTTATTTATTTTGAAAGTGAAAAACGAGCCACAAAACCCAAAGGACTAATAGACCTTAGTGTGTGTTCTGTCTATGGAGTACATGACAGTTTATTTGGCAGGTAGGACATTGGAGTTCTTTTAATCCTATTGCACCAAGAGTTAATAAGATAAAGAATTTTTGTAAATTCTAAAAGTTCTACATTGTTTTGGTAGGTATTTGAAAGCTAACTTGGTTAGAAGTCTGTAGGTTCTTTTCTGTTTAAAAACAAGTACTTTGTAGTATACTAGTTCATATAAGTAAACATCCTCAAAGATTGTTTTTGCACAATTACTATACTCAGAGTTACTTACACATGAAATCTTACTTACTGTAATATTTTGATATTCACAATATGCTGACCACAGGGGACGTGATTATCAGCAAGAAAGTTGAGAATCGGAAGTCTTAGATATCACTAGAAATTAAGAAGAGCATTTATGTATTTTTTTCATTGGTAGTTACAAAAACAACTCCACTGGCCTGTATTTTACAGAATTTTATAGAAGAAATAACTATATTTACTTGCATAATAAGTGAAAGAAGTTAGAAATTCTGGCTATCCTACAGATCTTAATATTTATTAAAAAATTATATGTAGACATTTCAGTTACTTTGTGAAAAAACTAGAGACAAATGTTCAACATTAGTGGCATTTTTGATCTAAAAAGACTGATGCTTTGCTCTGTCTGTTTGTGGGTTTTTAAATCTTTGTAATAATTTTGAACAAGACTCCAACATCTATCTACTTGGAATGAGGAGCACAGATATAGATAAAGATTATTTTACAAAATGCTGAAACGTTCCCTATGTAGTTGACAATTAGGCATGAAGCTTTGGTATATATTGTAATCAATAAACATTCTGTTTCTTTCTCTTAAACAGATTTTAAGAAACCCTGTATTGTGGGTTGGAGCAAAGTTGGTGCTAGGTGGTACTTAGAGGTGTGTAGGAGGACATGCGTGGTTGCAGCAGCTGGGAAGCTGTTAGTGAGGAACTGCAGTTGAGACAGAGTTCCTCCTGCACTTTAGTAGTAGCTGATAAAAAACTGTCTCTGCCCTTTCCTCAGAAGTACAGTGGAGGCTGTACTTCTGCCACATAAAAGGTTGTAGAGGTTTGTGTCACGTAGACTCAAGTGTTTTGTGTATGATCTAGTACACATCTTACTGGTCATAAGATCTGTGGGGCACATTCATATAGGGGATTCCTTAGCTTAATACTGTTTCTGAAAGAAAAATCCTTTGTGTATGATTAACTGGTTGTGAAAAAATGCTGAACTTCCACTGCTTTTAAACTCTCTAGGAACAGAGAGTTGACAAGTATTTTGAGATGGCTGTTTTTTTGCCTTAACTGTAAGCCAGCATACATGCCTGTTCAGTACACACCATTCTAAAAATGTGTCAATGTTCTGAAGCAGGTTGCATGTACTGTAGTTTTCTTAAAATGACACAATACATTCAAAACCAAAATGCAGTTTTTGAAGATCTGATAAATCTTGTTGGAAGTTTTTCTCTTTCCATTTGTGATGGTAACATGTAGATGAACAAACATTGATGCAGTTATTCAATGCACCTTCAGACAAACAGGAGAAATCTGTTAGTTCAGTGTAAACTTTGTTTTGGCACAGATTAAGTGAAGGTGTCTGTTAATATGTGAAGATTAATTAAACTTAATTTATTTTTTTTTTTTAAGGCCAAACTGTTTTCAGATAGTAGTTCAGCACTTTAGTGAAGAGCATTACATCTTTTACTTTGCAGGTGAAACTCCAGAACAAGCACAGGTGAGAGCTTTTATTTACTAAGGGTAAAAAAAGTAACTTTAAATCTTGTGTTGTTCAGTGATGTTGCCCTTCTGAAACAGGAAGCAAATATATCACATATATTTAGTGGTTACATAGCAGGTGTTAAAATGAACTGGTAGCAGATCTCTGAGGGGGAAGGTTGGTGCTGAAAATCCAGCACCTGTATTACCTGTTCTTCAGGGTTTTAGTTTTGACAAATTCCAGTCAGGCTCCATGCTCAGAACTTCCATTACTTTCTGTTACCTGTTTCTGGAGAACATACATGTTTTGACATAATTCAATTCAAAAGAAAAAATTTAGTCTCCAGGTCTTTTCTATGCTATAAAACACAGCACAGTAAGTTAGAGTTTTACTTCAGAGTGAAATAAATAAAATGCTAATTCATGTATGTGTGACCAAAGTGCATAGAACTGTGTTTTCCAATTATTTGCCATATAAAAACTGGTAGTTATGCATAGTCTTTGGCCCTGATGGTGCACAGTGTAAGATTTTCTGGGTTTATATGGTATCTTTAGTTACTAGCTCTCTTAACAGTTATGTTCACTGATTAAGAATTGTGGGATAGAAGCTTACCTCAGAGAAATGATTTTACCAATAGATTGTTTCTAAAATGACTGTAGTGTTCTTGTTTGTTTTAAGCTCTGCAAGTTCACAGCTCTGATGTATGCATTGCATTAGCAACTAAGCTTTGCATTTGATGTTATTTGAATGGCATGAAAGCTTTTTAGAGCACTCATAACAGACTGTATTCACCAGAGCATGTAGTCTATATAGTATATTTTGTGTTTTGTATATAAAGGAAAACAGAGATTTTCTTTTTAAATTAATGCCAATTATTAAAAATGGCTAATGCAAATTGTTAAATTTGGAGAGATGACATAAGAATTATGTAGTGGAATTCATCATACAACTGTCAGTGTATTGACTTTGAGAAGCAGTATGCTGTATCATAATTGAGAATATATAAATTAAATTCCATGCTCCTTAATTTTTGTCATATCTGTAAAATATTTTGATTTCTAAAAAGTAAAATGATTTAAGAATGTGTAGAAGATAGAATGTCCTGTTTTGTTTCCTGAACATCTGGTTTAATTTGGTTTTGAAACTGCTTAATAAGCTGTTCACTGTGTTTATACAGAACACAGTTGTTCCACATTTCTTTATAATATGGCTTTGGCCCAGAAAAGTTTACAAAGAGTTTACAAAGCTGAGAAAGCTCCGCTCTCTTTACTTTCTATAATTTCATAGAAAAATAGAAACTTGGTGGGGTGTAGCTGAAAGCTTTTCCTTGGAAGGATTTGAAAGCTGAAGCCTAACTCACAAAACTGAGAATAGATGCAGTTCATATTTCTGTATTTTTAAGATGTGGAAGATGCTGTGAAGAATGAGTGAAGCAGTGTTGTGGGGGTTTTAACGACATTGTTAAATTGTACTTTGAGAGTAGATAGCAGATCTTTGAGATACTGACTAAAGACTGTCGGTCAAAATCTAAATTTTGTGCTTTGCAAGAAATGTACAGGATTTAATGGTTGGTAGATAGTAACTAGTGAATGAGGCTATAATATGTCTTCCACCTTCCTAAGACAAACTAGAGAATGTTGGATATATGCTCTGTACTTCTCTGTTAATTGTTCAGTCTTTCTTTGAAGTATACAGTGTTATGACTGCCGTATGGGAATACTAGAGAGAATAATCAGACCAATTTGCCTTCTTAAATGCAATTTTCTCAGAAGCAAACAACTTTTTCCTAATTTTATATACAATTTGCAATTTCTTGTAGTATCACTACACTGGATAACTGGCAAAGGTCACACTGTATATCCATTAGTAATGCTTGATAATACTGAAAGAAAAAATTATTCAGATTTGCAAATTCTTTATGAGGTTTTGCTTAGTATTGATAATAAATTTGCTTTAATATTCAGACTTTCATACTGTGGAATAACAGAAAACTTAGATTTTGCCAAGCTAAAGGGAAAATTTAGATAATTCATACAGATATGTCTGTTCCACTGCAAGAAGCTGTATCTGACTTGGTTTCATTACATTCTTCTGCATCCTTCTCTCTTAGGACTGGATGAAAGCTCTGCAGGTGTTTTGCAGTTTAAGAAAAACCAGTCCAGGAACATCAAATAAACGTCTGCGTCAGGTGAAGCTGATATTGTGGGGTTGGAGGTGCATGTGGAGGAGTATTTTGCCTCCTCTGTGCAAAATGATATTAAGTCATCTCGGAATTTTTCCTTTCAACAGTAGCAAATCCTAAATAAAAGTCTAAAGAAGTCAGCAGCTTTTCAAATATGCCTCACATGGGAAATTTAAAAAATTCATATGACATGTCAACAAAAAATGTGAAAAAAAATTATATTACACATACATAAAATACCCATTATTTACATTTTAGTTACATGTAAATACATGTTATTTAACTAATGATACTCATTTTATGTAACAAATACATGCTGAGCCAAGCTTGTGACTTAATTTCTCGCAGTCTCTTGAAAGTGCCATACAAGCCAGAATTTCTTCAGAGAGAGAGGGCAATCAGTCTTAAATAGTTATGTCTGTAATGATTGGAGAATAACAGGGAAATACTTTAAGAATTCCTGATATGATTTAATCTTAGGAACAGTTACTTGTTACAGGCAGTAGAGAACGGAATAAAATGGTGAATAAAAAGTAATAAACCACAACTGTTTGGTTGTGAACATTAAAGAAATTTGGATACTTCTAAATAAGTGAACTAAATTAGGTGAATTTACAGATGAAGTGACAGGTGCAGTTGGGAGCTTCAGGGTGCAAGAGCCAAACAAAAAGAGAATTCTTTTCTTCAAAAAGCAAAGACAGTGTTTATCTGCATAGAAGAATATAATGTAATGTGTCGCACAAGAGAATTTCTGTTGGGAAAGCACCAAACAATAAACCACTGTATTTGGAATTGTTCATGCTTCTTACTCAAAGTGCCCGGGTTCCATTTCAGTAAAATTTTCTGTGTCTGGAAAAGTTGTTATTTGCAAATCTTAATGCCTCAAAAATGATTTTAAAATAAAACTCCAAGATGCCTTAAGAACATGGGTCTGGATACTTGTTTTCATTAGTTAAATATCTGAGTTAGTCTTACTTTTTTCCTTGTGCTTCTTAAAATGTTCCAATACCTTTGGTCTTTACTGTTCTAATAAAGAGTTTGGTATTCAGTATTCACATATTAACATTAAGCCTCTGCATAGAGGATTAAAATAATTAATTAATGTGCTTTGTGTTTTAGCAACAAAAAAATAAATAGTTTATTTTTTTTTTCAGGTCAGCAGTCTCATTTTGCATGTAGAAGAAGCTCATACACTCCCAGTAAAGCATTTTACAAATCCATATTGTAACATCTATCTGAACAGTGTCCAGGTAGCAAAAACACACATTAGGGAAGGACAGAACCCTGTGTGGTCTGAAGAATTTGTCTTTGAGTAAGTTTTAATTATATTGAATTAGTGAATTTCGCTTTCAGTTTGTGTTGGATTTAAGATTCTTAACACTTGTTTATAGTTTTACAGTATTTTAAAAAATACTGTATATGTGCTTATACAACAGCAGCCTTTCAGACAAATTCTGCATGGGCAGAATTTTCTGTAGGCATCTATCTTTGCTAATATAAGTCACTGATAATGATAATTTCGGATTGAAATGAAATTAGGAAAAGCTTAAATGCTAGCCATGTATAGTATTAATTGAGGCTTTCTCTCTTTTCTCCTAGTGATCTTTCATCTGATATTAATAGATTTGAGATAAGTCTTAGTAACAAAACAAAGAAAAGTAAAGATCCAGATATATGTAAGTATTTTTCTGTAACAGATGCTTGTACATTACAGCGATGGATACTTTGTGTTTTTATCATTGCTTTTGTCAAGGGTTATCACAAGAGAATTAAATAGGTTTTTATGTTCACCATACTGCCTGTGTATGTTTTTGATGTCTGGTACTGGCTTTCCATTAATGTTTTTATAATGAGAACTTTCACTACTTTTAGTCATAAAATGCACTATACTCTAGTCCTGTTTGTCTGACATAGCTCTGCTGCTATGGTAAATACTGCTAGATAATGAATGTGCTTATCAAAAAGCAAGAGCAGAGAGCAATTTTCTTTATTAGCCTGCTCCATGGAATGTTAAGTTCCATGGAATCTGACTACATGGAATTTCTTTTCAGGTTTTTGGTTGCTTCCCGTGAGACAGGGAAAGATGCAATTCTTTATTAGAAAATAATCTTTGCAGTCTCTGAAGAAACCTTTCATTTTTTTCTTTCCATTTCACCTCATCTGTTTTCTCCCCTTATTACCACACTTTGGCTTAAATCTCAAGTTATCTTAATATCACTTTGAATGGAAAGGATTTGTATTTTCTGCTTGTGTTAGCCAGATAGGTGCTTCTTTAATGTGGCTTTCTGTTCCAGTAAAAAAGGAAGGGTTTGAAGAGTGAATTTGAAGCTGTTAGGTAGAAATTTTTTTTAAGGTCAGGTCTCTTCCCACACAATAATTTTAGGTTTCTTTTTTTTTTCTTTTCTTGGTACTTCACCCCCCCCCTCCCCGTTTCTTCAGTGTATCTTGTTTCCCAGTATACTTGTTCTGTATACAGGTACGCAGCCCTGTGCCCCCTCTTTGCTCCTTGGAGGGCAGGATGGCTCTCCCTGTCCTCTTCAAATTTGTTCCAAGGTTTTTTTTTCCATTATGTTCCAAGCTGTCTGTTCCAAAGCAGAGTATATAATCTAGTGCAATTGTTTTCTGGGGTTTATTAAGATCTGTAGGGAAACCTTAGCCAAAGTAGGTATTTACAACTCATTTTGCATGGTCTTGCAGAACCTGATTCAATTGCAGACCACTTTCTATCTCTCTCACCAGAAAAGTTTCTGCATAGCAGGAGGAAAAAAGATACATTCTCTCTGACAGACTAAGGAGCTATAAATACAGTTGTGAACTTGGTCTTGAATTCATTTGAGCTGGAAAACTGATTACCTATCTAAGCCTTGGTTAGGAAAAGAATCTTAAAAGGGTAGTTCTTGAGAGGGATACTTCAGTGATTTTCTTTGAAAGTATTTTTGTAGTTTCCTTCTTTCTGTCCAGATTAAGGAGATGCTGTTAGTTTTGTGCATTCAGGTGATGGAAGTCTTCCTGTTTTAGGTCAGGGGCAGGATTGGCTGAATTTCTTTACTGCAATTACCTACACTCCTACCGCATAAGCATAATCCAGCATAACTCATTCATTTTGATATAAAGATTACACTAAGTCAACCTGAATGAACATACACCTCTCCTTACATCCTGAGCCCTATGAAGTATGTGAAGTTCATTGGGGTAAAATGAGTTAAACCACATTTTCTCTGACATACATTGTGTTGTGCTGCCAGAATAAACCTGTAACTCTTCAAAAGCAAGATAATTGGTTCCTTTCCTTAACCAACCATCTTTCCTTTCCTTTTCAGCCACAGATGTTACCTGTGGAATGCTATGAAGTTGCAGTTCTGTACAGCTGATGCTGTTCATCTTGCCAGTTATTAATTTGGTTAACTCACCTTTTCTGCTTGCTTTTCCTTCCATGTAATGCAGATTAAAGGTCCAAAATGTAATTGTTGGATTCACTGCTTTGTTCTTTCATTGTAACACACAAAACCTAAATACCAAAGTAACACATGAATGAAGGCTACCTTTTCAGTATTTTAAAATATTTCCTGAGTTTTCAGGTCTTGACATTGAAGTTTGTCTGTTATGAATGTTCCATAGTTACTTTAGAGTTCTTAAGCATTCCACATAGTCAGAAATTATACTAAACAGTTCATCAATTGCATCAATTATATTAACTTTTCTGTTTCCCTAACTGTAAATTACTTAAGGACTTAAATAAATATGTACTGTAGCTTGAAAAATCCAAAGTCCTAAAATTTATTAGTAGACTTTTGTCTGTTACTATTGACAGTTGAATTAGTAGGTCTCAAAGGACAATACCATAAAGTATTGAACTGGAGATTGTGGTTTGCACTACAGTGGTTAATTTCAAATTAATTCATGTTGAGTAGAAATCTCTTACTGAAAGGTGCCTACCAATTCAATGTAACATTATAAACAGGAAAAGAGTCTTACTACTTCAAAGTAATTTAATATAAATTGTGATAACTATTCTGCAGTCCTTGTCCAGATATTTGGTATGATTTTTTTTAAAATCAAAGTCAAGTCATATTATTTATATTATAGCTATGAAGTGCTACAATAACCACAGGGAAAAACTAAATCATCAGTTTATTCTAGTAGTTGATTCACCATTCCTCTCACTGTGGTACGTGTGCTTTATATGTGCAAGCAAATAAGAAGAAGAGCACATTGCTTAGTTGTGGTTACTGAGCTTTGATGTCAGGGAGAAGTATGCTAAGAAAGTAAATTTATTATGTAGTCTAATGACATTCCATCCACACTGGTGATAAGTAGCAGGTGGTGATGGATTGTTTTTCATGCTGACTGATATAAATGCATTAACTTTTATTAGTTCATCAGCTCCAAATAATATGAAATAGGCAGCAGGATTGTCCTGAATGAGGCATTATAAATATAATCTACTTCTGTTCCTGTATTTAATTATATCCTGCTATGTATTACAGCACTGGGACAATGAGAAATCTGCTGGAACTGTGGACAATTTCTTCAAGGCAGATTGGTGTCCTGGCTTTGCAGAAATGTAAAAAAAATAAGCTCTTGGTTTTATGGACTTTTTTGTTTTTTCATGTGCAGAAAGTAAAAGCAAATACCTTTCTCATGGAAAGAGAAGGTGCTTGACTGTGAGGGGTAGACTGGTAGGCTAAATGTGAAACTAATTGTGGACTCCTCTTGGAGCGTGGTGAGTGTTTCAGAGGCACATTGTTGCCTCTGAAAGTGCCTGGCCCTTTCTTTGTGGGAAAAACCCCTCCACTAGGGGGCACGTTCCTGCTCTTGATGGGCCTGTGTTCCCTCCCAGCTGCTGTAGCTGGCTATCCAGCTGCTGCACCAGACTTCAGCTGCAGTGCAGGTCATTGCTTGGCAGTTTTAGCGTAGCATCATCACCAGTTAATGATTTGGCTATTCTTAAGCTGACTTTCATTATCTAGTCAGCAAGTGCTTGGGAACACTTTTTTTAACCTAATACTCATAAACTGTTAGACTAGAGTTATTATAAAAGTAATACATATGTCAGTGTTTGGGAATACTATAGGAGCACTCTTAATCATAAACAGGAGCAGATCCTGATCATGGTGTCAGTGAAAGGCTGGAAAGGGATTAGTGAACTCTAAAGATTTAACCTGTATTTTAGTTTCTGCTACCTGGATTTGCATCCTACTTACTTGGGTGTTACAAGGAAAGCCATGTCAATATTCGTGTGGCATTTTTGAATTTATAGGTATGCATTCTTTACAGATTGCCATATATTTTTTCTTCAGTTTACAGGACACTGTTAAGCCATTGAAGAGAGAATGAATCCATTCATATATTGATAAAAAACTTTTTCTTCACTCTTGCTGGTATTTTTTTCCTGAAATAAGATGATATGTTAAAAATAAAACCATTTGTTTATTTAGTAGTACCATTTATTTTGGTGGAGATAATGTACCTGAACAACGCTTTTTTTTCCTTTAAGTGTTCATGCGTTGCCAATTAAGCCGATTACAAAAAGGACATGCAACAGATGAGTGGTTTCAACTCAGTTCCTATGTACCATTAAAGGGTATTGAGCCAGGATCTTTGCGTGTTCGAGCACGATATTCCATGGAGAAGATCATGCCAGAAGAAGAATACAATGAGTTTAAAGAGGTATGAACTTAAGTTTAACCATCCATTTATCTGGTTTATCTGTCAAAACGAATACTTCTCAGTAGTTGAGAAGGATCTCAGTAACACCGCTTGCTGTAAATCAAATAATATTTTTAAGTGACAGATATATCTATCTATATAGAGATATTTTATATATATATATATATATATATATATATATTTATAATATTTTTCCAAAACTGTTATATGTAAGGAGAAGTTTCTGAATATTTTAATTTTTTTTTTCTTTCAGCTTATACTCCAGAAAGAACTTCATGTAGTCTATGCCTTATCACATGTTTGTGGACAGGATAGAACACTGTTGGCTGGCATTTTACTGAAGATTTTTCTTCATGAAAAGCTTGAGTCCTTGTTGTTACGAACACTAAATGACAGGGAGATAAGCATGGAAGGTACTGCACTAAATCCCACAAAAGTTTACTGGAATTCTGGACAGGTGGGGAGGAAAGGGTTTGGGTGCTATCTTTTTTTTCTCCTTTAGTTGCAGGTTATGTCAAGAGTAATCATGTTCTTCCTTTCTTATTCATGTCTCCTTTTTTCAGTTTTTCTCTTTCCAATTTCTCTTTTCAGATGAAGCTACTACCTTGTTCCGTGCCACCACTTTAGCAAGCACACTTATGGAACAGTATATGAAAGCCACAGCAACAAGTTTTGTTCATCATGCCCTGAAAGACTCCATATTAAAGATCATGGAGAGCAAGCAGTCCTGTGAGGTGATACCTTAAACTGTGTTTTTAAACATTTTGGTTTGTTGGCACAATAATCCACTGGTTATTAACTGTTGTGTTTACATTAAATATTAGTTGGAAAGACACTTAATAATTGTTTTAGAACTAGACATTTTTACATCAAAAATACAGGAACTGAATTAATTAAGAGATGTTTTTATATTTTTTCCTGCATTTTGGCTTCAAACATTATTCATAGTAGAACTTATTAAGTTTTATAATCAAAATTTCTTTTAATTATTTAGCAGGCATTCTGCAGCTGTTACTGAATGTCCTAATCTAGGTAACTCTTGTTGAACTCAAGATATTGTAGAAATCAAGATCTGAACTTCTGCTTTAATTGTAAAATTCCATATTATATGTTTGTTACTGATCCTGAAAGTCTTTTTAAAATGACCCTTCTAACTCCTGTGTTTCACTTTAACTTCATTGTGGAAAAGATGGAAGTCATCAGAAATTTGGATTGAGAGAGACAAAAAGTCACTCAGATGAAAAAATGGTGAATATCCAAGCTGATAAAAGCCACATATATATATATTAGAACTTAAAACTGTTGCTTCGCATTCCCTGACAACTTAATGAAACATGAATGATTTCTGTAAGACTTGTACGACTGCAGAATATTTCATTTGCTTTGAAGCAGTACTCAGTGTGTAATATTCAGAAACTATATATATATATATATATATGTAGTTCTAGATACAAGAATAAACATATTCTTTTTCTGTTTTAGTTAAATCCCTCGAAGTTAGAAAAAAATGAAGATGTAAACACTAATTTGGCACATCTGCTCAGTATACTTTCAGAATTGGTGGAAAAGATATTCATGGCTGCAGAGATACTGCCCCCGTAAGTTTGCACTTTTCTGTTCAGATTTATATTTGAAAACTTGTGTTTCCATGAATAACATTGCACATTAAAATTATGTTCTTACGGATTTGTCTTAATGTTGCTGTATAGAAACAGAAAATTTGATGGGGGAAAGTAATGCTTCTGGCAATTAATAGTGTTATACAAAAGCCTCTGGCTGGCACATTTCGTTTTCTTTTAAAGGAGAAGCTACAAGACTTGAGATCAGGGACAAAATAGTAATAAAATAATTAATCTCATATTTTTACAAAAAGGTAGAAGACAGTGGTAGTTAGCAGACAGTGATGTCTATTTGTTAGTCTTCCTCTTCTGAGAAAGAGATGGAATTATTAACAGCATATTAGTGATACCATTCTATGCCTCTTTTTGTCTGCTAGGGAAATGCAGAGGCTATTTCTCCCCCACTTCTTTTAATTGATAAAGTAACTTGTTTTCACACTTCAGATTTGAATCATCTAATATAAAGGGGATAATACAGAGTTTCCTTTCATAGTGTCATTAGCTTTGAAAGTATATGAAACCCTCAATTTTGAGTCATTGGAATAGCATGGAATTTTCTTTTGTGTTAGTGTTGGCAAAGTTAGCATTGAAAATTGCAGTCATTTTAAGTATATGATGCAGTGATCAGCATTTTCTGAAATACACCACAAATGTCCTTTTATTTTTTTTTCATGGGAGAGAACTATTGCTGTGGTGCTTAATTTTATTTTTTCATGGTATGTCATGTATGGAAAGAAAAGCTTTTGTTTATTTAAAAGAGAGGCGAAAAGAAAAATCAACCATCAAAGTGGTTTTTTTCAAAAAGGGAATACTACTTAAGTAAACAGTTACAAAACATTTAATGCACATCTGAATGATCACAGAATAGTTTTTCCTTGTCATTTATAAATTTACTTTTTAAAACAACTTTTAAAATAGAATTCTTATAAATTTGTTAACTTAACTAAGAGTGAATTTATAATTTAAAGATTTGTCTAAGTTATTAATATAAAGTTGATAATAGTTCTGCATCAAGTAGGAGGTTGGTCTAGGTCCTT
Organism: Calcarius lapponicus; assembly: GCA_039654755.1. Lineage (NCBI taxonomy): Eukaryota > Metazoa > Chordata > Aves > Passeriformes > Fringillidae > Calcarius > Calcarius lapponicus. Next base: position 63,014,935 of record CM077481.1, on the reverse strand, counting down.
TCCAACCACCTTTTTTGATTCTCTAAGTTTATTGGAAGGAGTAATTGGCTACTATTTCTGCAGGACATTGAGGTATATTTATGGGTGCCTACAGAAGTCTGTTCAAAACAAATGGCCAGCTAATACTACCATGAGAACCAGGGTTGTTAGGTAAGTTACTTGTCAACCTTATTTTGGAAATAATTCTTTGAAGCCTTGTTGGAGACATACTTCAGTATGCTTATCTATGTTTCTTTCAGTGACAAAACTGTATGAACTTACACAGGTTACTGCAGTGTTTAAGATATTTATGATGATGAAGCACAATGTCCCAGTTAAAGATTGAGCTTGCTGGATTCTTGGTCTTGTTCTTAGAGCCTTGCCAAAATAAAATGATATAGTATAGAGGTCAGTATAGCTTTACTTAATGGTTTTAACTTTGAATTTACAGTACTACAGCCCAGTCATGTTGAAATATTCTGGCGCTCCTCCGAAAATGCTGCTGGAGGTTACAGAACCTGGCTCTTCTGAATTCACACCAACCACCAAAACTCCAGTCTACATTATTAAACCAACACAATACAAAACTAACTCTAACTCTGTTCATTGCCAGGGCAGGTCAAACAAAAACCTTTGACAAAGTTGTGGTCTTGACAGTTTTTTTTCTAAATGTGGCAGGGATCCTATGGGTATCAGAGCCTTTCTTTTTTTTGGTGTCAGGCAGTTGTAGGGTTAGCAGAGGTTAATCTCCCATGGAGGGATCTTTCAGAGTATTTGTCTTTGGCTTGTATTTATAATTTTGACACCAGAAGCCTTATGTGTTTCATACTGTGAAGCGTCATTGCCTTCAAATGGAGACTGCTCCTACTTGAGAGCTTCTTTTACTCTGAGAGGGTAAGCTGCTGGAGGGCTGTAAAGGTCAGTAGTGAATTCCCTATCTCTGGCTATTCCTCCCCAGCTCCAAAGAGGACCATGTGGCTTTCCTTAGTGAACACGCAGCTCACTTTCAGAGTTTTCCCAGTAGTCTCCACTGGATGCTAAAAATATTTTATCACTTGCTTTTGTGGTGTTCCATTTTCACAAGTGGATACTAGAGATTTCTCTTTGGAGTGTAGTTTCACAGCCTTCAGTGATGTTTATTACCTTCCATTGTGCTATTTTTGGTTTAAGAATTATTCAATATTCAGAGCCAGATGGACAGTTTTTGATATCTGGGTATCTCTTCTCTATTGTATCAGTCATAATGTACTACCATTTCTCTCTGGTTTAAAACTCCCTTATAGATATTTGCTTATTCCTAATTTAGGCAGGTTGACAAAGGTAAGGAATATCAGATCTTCCCTATCAGCAGGGTCTTCACTAGATGTGTAGCTTGTTGTTGGCCTTCAATTTTGGGCACTTTTAAAAGAGTGACTGGTGTATGTGCCAAGACTTCAAAATTAATTACTGACTTGTAGCTTTGAATTCTCACCACAAAAATTATTTTAGCTTAACCTCTGGCCAAGAACTTTTTTCTTACCAGCCCATAACTTGTATTTCTTAAAGATAAGATACATGTATAACAGAACATATTAGGTATCTTGGACTTACAGAAGGTGCATCAACCTCACTATATTTGTCTCTTTAAAGAAATGTGGACTGTGTACTTTACAACAGGCAAGGTTCCCTTCCTCCTTTCATTACAAGTCAGGCTCTGGTATTGCTGAGGTGAAATCCAGCCTGCTGGTGGTGTCCAAGGATAAAATTACAGATATTTTAGATTGATTTAATTGGTCTATATGTCACTTCATTATATAGCAATTAGCTGGAGTTGAGGTTAACGTGTGTGATGATTTTTACCTCTGGTATTTACAGGAAAATAGATTTATTCTCATGCTGCTGAAGCCTATTCTGGGTTCCTGCTGAATGAACTCCTAGTTCTGCAGTTAGAACAGGGTACTCTTTTTCCAGCTTTTAAAATGGCAGCAATTCTTTCACGGTGGCAAGCAGCTGATCCCTCATTTTTCTACTGAAGTGTAGATCATCAGGATAATGGATCAGCCGAAGCTGACCTAAAGGTGTGTTTTGCCAGGAGAGGTCTTTTTGTTCATCCACTCCTGTTCTCCAGCTTACAGTGGCTTAGGGAAGTGGCTGGCTGTGAGATGGATGCAGTAGCAGACACTGGAGAAATTTTTGGGAGGTCACAGACCAAGGATGGCTTGTTTTTGAGTCAAGCATGGTCAGGGATTGGCTTCATAATTACTTGGCAATTAATTTCCTGCTACATGATTAAACAGTTCATTCACCTTTACTGGGAAATCAATGTGCCTCCTCTTTGAGATTTCATTGCAGTTTGTAGAATTGTAGCATGATGATCTTGATTTATATTTTTACACAGCACAGGCTAGTTTCTTGGTGTTTGTCTCAACAAGATCCCACATTATCTGCATTCCTGAAAGACTACACAATTTTACTTGTATTTTCTAATGATTTTGAACAAAATACAATTTTATTTCATTTCAGTGGCTTTGTTTTCCTTCGACTGATTTGTCCTGCTATCCTGAACCCAAGGATGTTTAATATCATCTCAGGTGACTATGTGCTCCAGATCAAATCTATACTTTATGCAGCAGGAGACATGAAATCACTGTAGTATCTAATGCAGCAAAATAGGAAGTTTTTTGAATGCTGTGTTTCAAGTCAAGTTATCCACATAATTTGGCTAACTTCTTCTTGGTATAGGCTTTTCACCCTCAAAGGCTTGATTGCAGATATCCCCAGTATAATTTAAAGTCCAAAAAAACATCTACCGTGATATTTAATAACAAAAATTTGAGTCAAGTCTAGCAATGTTTAATGTATTTTAGCACTGTGAAAAATGTAGCTATGGGAACTTAAGACATCACTTTCAATACAGTGCAATGCCAGAGTTAATAGCTGAATGCAGTGGTATTTCTGAAATGTACAAGATTTATAAAGTTGGTTTGTATGTCTACAGAGCTTGGAATACATTTGTGCACCTAGAAAATTTTTCTTGAATAATTTGTTTGAATGTCCTGCTTAGATGGCTTCCAAACATTAAATACAGTAGATCTTAGATATAAAGATGAGAACGGGATGGCCTTTAGAAAGGCTGAAAAATAGGAAATACAGGAGAAAATAAAAAATTGGGTTCAGAAGAGCTTCTTTCATTATTCAAAGACCGTTTTTAGGACAATGTGGCTTGTTTTCTTATCATCAGTTTTTAAACTACTAAATGAGAAGGACTGTGTCAAACAAAGTTTCTTTCTCAGAGTAATAATTTCTGTACATACTTTGGAGAAAGCATTTGAGAAACAGGGCGTGGAATATGTGATAATTTCTTTGGCATTTTATTATCTTTGGGTGGTTTGCAAGTTTGGTACCTTCCTAACTTGGGCTGCCCTGTGACTGCAGGTGTAAAGAACTACTTCAAAAATTTGAGTAATGCCTTTTGAGCTTGTCCATTACAATCCTGCTGAGTTACCTCCAGCTTGTATTCTCGACTACTGTTAAGGAAAACTTACAGACCATATAACCCTAAAACCCTGTCAGTGGAATGTCTTCAACCAGGCCATTTACCTTAACTGGAGAGAAAATTAATTTTCTTGGTAACATCACTTGTTGGAAAAATTCTGACTTCAGTGGTTAATGTGAAGTGTTTATAGTCACAGTCATTACAGACTGGAATTTCATGGAAATACAGGCTATGATTGCATGTAACATTCACTTTGTTTTCACTTGTCAGTGCCCACTTACATGGGATGTGGGTTTAAGCAGATAAGAAAAATGTAAACTTTCTTCTTCTTCTTTTTTTTTTTTTTTAATTTCAAAGGTAAATGTTTTAACAAGTTTCAACAAAACTCAAGTTTTGAGCAAATGGTTATCATTTCACCTAACTCTTAGTAACATTTTGCCTTCTTGGTCTGTGCTACTGTTACAGAAAATAAGATTATCGGATTAAACATTACAAAAGCAATATATTTTACTTTACCAAGTGATATCTTTCACATGCAGTTGTTTTATATTTTAAAAAATCAATAAAAATATGAATGGTAAAAGAATTTATTTTCATGTGACTGCTGTTAATTTTAAATGTAATGGCCAGTGACTCTCTACTTTGCATTCCTGCCAGATTCTCCTTCCCCCACTGCTGCAAGAACACTGACGCTGGTCGCCAAGTCTGTGCAGAATTTAGCAAATCTGGTTGAATTTGGAGCTAAGGTGAATATAATTTTACATACAGAGAACAACCTACAGAGAACTGTGCTTCCAGTACACCTTTCATATGTTCCTGTTTAACATCTGCAAAAAAACTGTGCTGTTTTCTCATGCAGAACTTAGGACTTCCTCTTCCTTTACTCTGACCATGCATTTATCACTTGTTAGATCGGTGTTTTCTGTGGTAGAGCACTTCAAAGCTGTCCCATTTATACTATCATATGGCTAGACATAATGAAAAATGTAAGTCAAGTGTACTTATTGCGCTAATAAGCCCAAGCTTTCAATAAAGTTTCTATTAAAACACTACGAGAATGCCAGCAGTGACTGGCCTCAATTTCCAGACTAAAACGTTGCTAAAAGTACATCTGTTGACTTAAGCATAATTAATGTGACTTCAGGCTAGTGTGAGAAGGCTGCTTCTCTGACACACAGAACTTGGAATGTAAGAGTTAATGACAAAACAGGAAATAAAGCACTTGTTCCTGATAATGCCTCTGAACACAGAGCATCTATTCACTGCAAGCAGGTATTTAGAGACACTCACCTTGATGCAAATTTCTGTCTGTATGCATGTGTAAGAAGAATTCTGAATCACAGGTTGTCTATCTTTTGAATACAAGAAAACCAAATTCTGTAGTCTTTTGACTGCCAGCACACTAGACATTAGAAATACACGTGAAAAAAGATATTCTTTTTATTTACATACTCATTTTGCAGTGTCATTTGCCTGACTGCACTGTGTTAATCTCAGATGTGACAATTATCTTGGCAGTGATTTGTTAATGAATACTTTTAAAAATTATTAGGAGCCATATATGGAAGGGGTAAATCCATTCATCAAGAGCAACAAACATCGCATGATCATGTTCTTGGATGAGCTTGGGGTAAGTGGTTAAAAAAATATTTGCTGAAGTTACATAGCAGAATTGTAAATTAAAATCTTTTACACCACTTATTAACTAGCTCAGTAATGCATCAGCTGCCACATAATTTTGAATGCTTTTATCTGAGTATATTTTTTAATACTTATTTAAAAATTGCTGGTCTGTCATATGTTGCTGGTCTGCCATATAATTAAAACCATCAACTATCTGCGTAAGATTTTATTAATTTAGTGCCTCTGTAAATGTGAGAAGCTGAAATATATTCTATAGCCATGAGATTAGAAATATTGGGCAAAAACGCAAACCTTTCACAAAAATGTTTTTAAACCAGAAATTTTTATATATAACTTGTCACATAGTTTTAATCAGAGACTGAAAGTAATTTTTCTTTAAAAAATAGGTTGAATTTCAGTTCACTGGTAAAAGCTTCACCGTGTGCATTCTACATATTGTAGTTTGAAATGCTGTCACTCTGTTCTTAGGAAACGTGACTATTTTGTGGGTGTGACTGCTGTGACAGGAGTTAGGTCATGTTTTATAAGTATGTATTTTAAATGCAGTAATTAATTTTAAAAAGTGAGATGAAAAAAATATGCTAAGCATCCTGAATTAATCCTTTAGAAGTGTCCTAGAAGATATCTCAGAACACTTAAAAAGTGTGGCATTTGGGTAGGTTCCAGATGTCATCCTTTTCTAATTAAATCACAACTTCTGCATATTATGATACATCAGTTTTCTTTAAATTACAGATTTTTCATGAGGTCTCTGATAACTGTTGGTTTGAAAATACCTGTTGGATTATTCTGCTGTTTTAATTGCAGCATTATTGGTTTATCATCAGTTTAATGAATTACTTGATAGGTAACAGCAGATTTTGCTGAATTTTTGTGCTTTTCTCTCATTTAGATTTTAAAAAGCTCCTAATGGACAGATTTTCCCTTCATTTAGAGGGTTTGAGTCTCAAAATGCTGTAGGTTTCTGGTGAGCTCAAAGGTAGAGCAGTACCAGATCTTGTAGTAAGAATCCTCCTAGCACTACAAATTGTAGTATCCTCACAAAACATGTGCCTGTGAAGAGAAGAAAATAAGCAGATAATTAATAATAGAAAGGTGGACTGGAGATTTAGATGGAAAGACCAAAGTTGGACTTGGCACCCTAAATCTGCTGTCTTCTGCTTTGTTGAAGAATGTTCCTGAGCTTCCAGACACTGCAGAGCACTCTCGAACTGACCTCTCCCGTGACCTGGCAGCTTTGCATGAGATCTGTGTGGCACACTCAGATGAGCTCCGGACACTCAGCAACGAGCGAGGGGTGATGCAGGTGAGTTAACACAAATCACAGGTAGTGGGTGCTGAGTCCTGAATTACTCCTTAATACTGACAGATTCTTTTGTGGTATTTCTGTAGCAGTATGATGTTGTATTTCACCAGGGGGTTACCAGCTGTGAAGGAAATACTTAATCCGTAGTTTTGTTCCTCCATGCAATGAAACCAACTAGATTTGGGTGTTTAAGTTTCTGGAGGCACCTTAAACCCACAAAATTACTGTCTCCTGACAGACTCTCTCGGTCTTAGTTTTCAGATGTGGATTTTTTTTCACTTGAGAACCAAATTCACTTTCTCTAGCTTTCTATTAATACCTCATTTCTGCTTACTAGTTTGCCAGTACACTTGGAAAACTGATAGCAAATTTTAATAGTGTGTTGTGTTAGCTGTACACTTCCTCTGCCTTACTGTTAACTACAAAGAAGCAAGAACATCCATGGGAGGACAGGCAAAGTCCATAACATCGTTTTAAGACTACCCTTATTGGCTAGGGAATCAGACATTTTCTCCATTTAGTAATATATTTAAACTTCAAGTCGCAGGTCTGATAGGCTGATGCTGAAAATGCTGCTCAGGCAGGCCTTTTCTGCCTTCAGTAGCTAACATGTGTTTTTACTGACTCACTCTTTTTTACAGCATGTTCTTAAGAAGCTTTTGGCCATTACTGAACTGCTACAACAAAAACAAAATCAGTATTCGGTGTCTAATAACATCAGGTAGCAGCTCTCTAGCTGAATTCTGCATGGATCCAGCATGCCCAACATGGCAACTCTCACCAGTATCACTTCCTTCTTGCTCTTGCCAAAAATAGCACCCCTGTCACATTCCCAGTGATGTGTGAACTATGCAAAAAGAAAACAAAGATCCTGTTGGTGAATGATTGTACCAGCAGCTTTTTTTAAGCTATCTGTGCGGGACATTTGCACTTTTTTTTTCCACTTGGAAACAATGAAATTTCACAACCTCTGAGCCTTGGTGTACAGTTGACCTTCCACAGAGAAAATGCTGTGACTGTGTCTAGGACTTTGAAATTTTCAGCACCTCTGATTGCCAAAGTTTTTGCTGTCTGATTGGAAAAGAATTATCAACTGACATGAGAAGAAAGGCGTTGTTCTGACAACCACCTGTAACTAACTGGATAACATTTCTTACTGTAATTTCTGACTGGTTACAATAATTATAACTTGTATTTACAGTTCCCAGAATTTGATGTTATGGTAGGAACAACCTTTACTGTACATGTTTTATACCATGCTGTTTCTCTTGCTGGAATGATGTTGAAAGAGAATATGCAGAATGGGTCTTGTCAGCTTTATTTTTTTGATGTGCCACTGATTCAGTCTGAATAGTTCTTCCATCAAGAACTGTATATCCAGATAAATCACAATGCTTTTGTAAAATGTTTACAATGGTAAATAATTTGAATTCAGTAAATTTATTGATCATTATATCAGACATGCATGCATGCATTAAACCATTTTATAAAATAGGTATTGTTTGGTCTTTTTTGTACTGTAAGTCTAGCATAAATATTTTTATAAGTGAAAAGTAAGTTTTTAAAATAAATCAAGCTGCATACTTCTAACTCTATGAAAACTGGCTTCATGGCTGCTGTGGAAATTTTTTAGTGTCTGCACTGGGGACATACTTTACAGTGTTTACAGTGTGTCACTTTTTGAGCATGAGTCCTCAGACAGCATTACCTTGTCCTAATGCCTTAATTTGTACATCTTTGGGTGAGAAAATATGTGTTAAAACTCCTTGCATAGATTGAGATTGAGATTGAATAAAAAAAAATTCTTCCCTGTGAGTGGGGTGAGGCACTGGCAGAGTGCCAGAGAAGCCAGGGATGCCCCAGTCCCCAGAAGTGTTGAAGGTGATGTTAGACAAGGCTTGGAGCAACCTTGTCTAGTGGAAGGTGTTCCTGCCCACTGCAGTGCCATAAACCGTTAAAAAATTGAGAAGTAAAATGTGCTGTTGATTTAAAGGGTATTTCATCATCACTGTGTGTTATGTTCTAGGAAGTGATATCATAATAGGGAATAAAAGGATTCACTGACAAGACTAATGAGATAACCACATAAATAATTTTAACATACAAACACTGTTGCAAATCTTTACAACACGTAGAGTGTTTTTCCTATCTATCAGAACTGCCAAATCACTGTCACATAAAATCAGAAACTTTGCGTTTGCACCTTTGCTGTAATACTAAAGTGGCTCTTGCTGTGTTGCCCTGGTCTCCAGCTGGAACAGCTTCTTAAAGGTGAAAGCTCCCAAATATCGTATGTACGGCACTGGGCAGACACATGTGATGCTCGCTCTTCCATAGTGACAATACATGTGTTTGCAACACCTTGTTACTAGAGAAGTCTTTTCTTAGATTGTTTCATAACCATGTCAAGTTTATGTTAAACTGCATCTCGGACAAATAAGTAATTTACCTTTCAGTGTGTCCTACTTAAAACTTTAACAGAGTGTGTAAAAGGGATTCTTTTGTAGATTTGGTTGCTTTGATACAGGCAATATAACATGGTAAAAATACAAACTGGAAGACAGAGCTGCCTACCTAATTTACCTGTTACACACAAAATGCAGTAAAGAGAATGAAACTGCGGAACACCCAAAGCTGCACACATGTGTTTGTATTGTACAACTCTAACTGGGTATATGAAAAGGAAAGAAATCAGCTGGTGCTCATAACACTACACTGCAGCCACATCAAACTGTTTCTGAACCAAAAACAAGGACCAGATTTCTTAAAGCAAATCTTGCTAGTGTTGGACCTGTAATGGATGAGGGTTTAATTGAACCACAACTTTTTCTTTTAGGAAAGTAAAAGGCTTTACTGCCAAGGTAAGAACTAACAGCACAAAGACCTTAAGACACATAATAAGGAACCTGTGGCAGGCAGTCCTGACACCAGAGGGTGGTAGGAGTCCCATCTTCCTTCAGAGTAATGCTGAATCCACAAGATCATCATCAGTCCATTCTTCCTAATAGAAGGAAAAAACACAGCGACATTTGTGTGTGGTGGTGTGCTGCTTATGGGCTGGATTTAAGAACTTAAGAGAGAAATTCCATGAACAGAAGACTAAAAAAATATTTTAACTTGGGGCAATTCAGGCCTTTAACCTTAAAGCTAGTTATCCATACCTATGCTTACAGTCATGAACACAGAGTCATGTTAGACACTTTTCAGCACGTGAGATAAAGAAGCATGAGCTTTATGTTGGATAACTATGTAGAGATTTCCAAAATAGCTCATACTGCACCTTCTACTGATGTCCTGTGCTTTTCATGGCTTTGTAGATTACAGTCTAGTATCAGCTAACTACAGGATTAATGAAGCCAGTGATAAGATATGAGCAGTTTGCACACACGGTAAGCTTTCAAAAAGTTAAGCACACTATCTCCTTAATGTTCTGATCAGCTGAGATCTGCTTTGTGGTTATTACTCAGAAAAAAAATACACAACTGGAAACCCAGTTCAGATACATCACTAATGAAAAACCATGAGTTTCAGGACCTTTGGAACTGTAAAAAAGTTGATCATGAAGTGCTGTAGGCTATGTGAATATCCTATCTATAAGGTTAATCATTTAGGAAACAATTACAGATAGAAATTAAAAAGAAGATCCAAAATCAAAATTGCCTCAGACCATAGCAGAGTAACTAATACAAGTTAAACTGAGGCAGGGAACAAGTGAAACCTCCAAAGCTCATATGGAGCTGTTAGTTCTAAGTCATTCTGTCATAAAGTGAACAGTTTTCCAAGTGCCTGTTTTATGGAGTTGCCAGTTTTAGTATACTTTTGAAGACTGGCATTTGGAAAGAAAACTTAGTAAAAATTTTTGCAGCAATAAAATTATAAAATAAGTTCAAGGTCCTGCATCTTGTTAGCATATACCTTCAATGCAAATTTAATTATAATTTTGTCTTAATAATGTTTTAGAGTCTAATATGACACTATAGCATCAACCTACTATGATAGTCTCTAACAGTAAGACACAAATCTTGTCTTCTATCTTCCCATTTTGGTAGGTGACCCTCTTTAGATGTTAGCATGTTTTTCTAAATGCCATACTTAAGGGGTCTTAGACTATCAGTATCCAGCATCTTTAGTATCAAAATTAGTCCAATTAAAAAGGGTTCTACACCACTGCCAGCATCAAATCTCTCCTGCCCATTGTCCAAACAAAAGCTCTGGAAGGTGTTCATCTCAGATGTGAAGGACAACCTTAATACTGTTCGTATTTGTTGAGTCACTCTTGTCAGTTTATCTCCACCTTAGTTATACTTGGTCTTATAATGCAAAGTACTAGCAACCCATCTGTAATTCACGCAGCCTTGTTAACAAATTGTCTGACATAAATTTAGTCCAACACTCTACACTACTTTGAGCAAATAAAGTAAATAAAAACTTCCAAATAAAGTAAATAAAAACTTGCAAAGCACAATAAACAGCAGGAAGCATGATCTGCATATTCATTCCCCTTTCCACAAAAGACAAATATGTTCAAGAATACTTCAAGTGCAGTCAGGTATGAAATCTGGCTCATTTAAAGTGAAAAAAAAAGTTGAAAAAGCTTCAGTCTGAACAACAAATAAAATTATAATAAAGATGCATAAATTTATCTCGGTAGCTGTGTCACTTTTGTCTTGGCATTAAGGGTGAAAAAAAACCCAGGAAAAACTTGTACAATAGGTTTACTAACCTCATCCATTTTACATTTCTTTGTGACATATTCATCATCTTCATAACCTTTCCTCTTCTTCCTAACCCAGAAGAAAAGTGAAATGTTTAGGTATTTTTATAAGTTAAGACTCCCATTATTTGACCCCAGGATTACAATATGGACATACCTGTTTCATAAAAAAAATACCAAAGCTTCAGCATGCAGTTTGCTGTAAGTTCAGGGTGCAGTCCTTTGCCATCCACATAATTCTTAGAAAACGTTAAGCCTTTACAGCATTCTTGTTTTAATGGCCTGATTTTAAAGCCCTTAGTTTTCATCACAAACATCAAGTGGTCACACCTTAGAAGCCACCCAGTATTCCAGTTTTACAAGATAATCAGCTTGCCATGCAGATCCGCACAAAAGAATGTGTTAATGTATTACTGAAAGCACTACTTTGAGTCTTTGACCTCAGCTTCCAGTAGACATAGCAAGCAGGCAAACACTGTGTGCACATTTAAGGGTTTTCATTTTCCATCACTCATACAGGTAAGAAAATATTAATGTTCATATGCCAATAAAAAAGGCCAAAGTTTAACACATCCAAGATATACTTACGGGTTTGTATTAAATGAGAGGTCCAAGCTGTGACACTTCTCTAACTTCTGTTTTAGAGCAGCAACCTCGTCAGGCCTCGGCAGTTCATATTTTTTAATGAGATTTTTCATGCCTAAAATGGCAACAACACAGCTGTAAGCACACAGATAATTTCTGCTCTGCCTTGTTGTGTTGGGTCTGCATGGCAAGATGTTGGTAGCGGGGGACCTATAGGAGAGGCTTCTGTGAGACGCTGCTAGAGGCTCCCCCCATGCACAACAGAGGCAATGCCAGATGGTTCCAAGATGTATCCAGCACTGGCCAAGGCCAACCCTATAAAGTGACCATGGATGTACATCTGTGATAACATATTTAAAGGGCAAAATACAAAAGCTGATGCAATACTAATGGCTGCTGAAAAGAGGAATGAGAATATATGAGAACATCTACACCCTACATCTACCAGGGTCAGGGAGAAACATGAGGAAGTGCTCCAGGCACAGGAACAGATTCCCCTGGTGCAGACCATGGTGAAGCAGCTGTGTCCCTACATGGAGGTCAGCAGGAGAGTGGAGTATGCAGCTGCACCTGCAGCCTGTAGAGGAGGCAACTTTGGAGCAGGTAGATGTGCCTGAAGGAAGGAGGCTCTGACCCCTTGGGAATACCATGCTATGTACCATACCACGTAGGGAAGAGAAACCTACACTACAGAATGTTTGCTGGCAAGACTTGTGACCAGCACTGAAGCAGCCTATTTCTGAAGGGCTGCATCCCATGTAATGGACCCACATTAGAGCACTTAATGAAGAACTGTAGCATGTGGGAAGGACTCATGTAAAAATTTGTAGATGACTGTCTCTGTGGGAGGGACTCCTCACTGCAGTGGGGGAAGAATGTGAGGAGGAAGGAGCAACAGAAACATGATACGCTGACTAGTCCCCCTGCACTGGAGGGAGAGAATTCACAAGTGAAATTGAATCCAGGAAAAAGGGAGGGGTGGGGGAAAGGTCTTTTTAAGATTTGGTTTTCACTTCTCATTACCCTACTCTGATTTGATTGGTGATTAATTAATTTCCCCCAGTTGTGTCTGTTTTGCCCATGATAGTTAATTGGTAAGTGACCTCTCTCCCTGCTTTTATCTTAGCCCATGAACTTGCAATTTTTTTTTCTGTCCCCTGCCCAGCTAGGGAGGTCACCGATAGGGTCTTTGGTGGTCACTTGGCAACTCTGGTGGTCACCTGGCAACTTTGGTGGTCACCTGGCATCGAGCTGGGGTCAACCCACCACACTTGTGAATCACACAACCCTATCCACTCTCTAGTGTGGCTGAGTATTGCTTATGTCATAGTCAGGCTTGAGCCAACAGTTCATCCTTCCTTTCCTCATTGTAACGACACTGAAACAAGTATACAGCATCACCAACTCTGGATTTCCTTAAGGCAGAGTTCACATTACTCTGCTAACAAGCTTCAAAATATACAGGTATTTTTTGCAATCAACACTGTACCTGCTGTCCTAAAAAAATACCAGTTTCAGTCTTTCTAATAATTCAAATTAAATTTACAAGTTTTTTTTCTCTACCACCAGTACTCTGTAGAAGTAATTTACAAATGTTTGAAAAATTTTCTTCCAACCACCTTATGTTTATGGAAGAGTTACCTTTGGGCTAAAGCTACCATCCACAAAAACTGAAGTGAAGAGTAAGTGATCCCAGCATTCCCTTCCATCTCAGCAATGGAAGTTTGAAGACCTGATTTGTTAGAAGACCAGAAAGTAAAGGACATCTTAAATTTTATAAATTAAAGGTGAATTGAATTTGTCGACCCTGGTTACTTGTATGGTGCATTCACTGCTCATGTCAGCCAGCCTAGTTTCACTGCCACCACTCCCATTTGAAGTGCATGCATTAGCTTAATGCATTCAGTAACTGATGACTTACTGGGAATTTCATACAACAGCCTTTTCATTTATATACAAAAAGGTAATAATCAGTGTACTACACTTCCTTTTAGCTTAGCTAAACCATGGTAGCATTCTTAGTATTTGTAAAATATACACACACACAAAGATATTTCTCACACTAGTGAAACTAAGCATCTTCTGAAACATCTTATAGCTGCAAAACAGATGTGCAGTATAAATACTGGCACATCACATTAGTCCTTTATCTGGTAGTAGTAGTTATTACACACAGGCTTTGCCTGAAGCTGTAATGTTTAAGATACGGTGACTTAAGCAATTTAGTTCTGTCCTACAGATACCATTATCTAGTTCTCAAAATAGGTTTCTCACTTCTGAATCAGCTGCTAGCACTTACTTGACTCTAGCTCTTATGTTCTGAAAGCATCAGGCAGGTCCTCTGCCTGTTAATTTATTTAATTTGTTTGTATTAATTTGTTTAATTTATTTGTTCGTTTTGTCATTTTGTCTTTTTTCCTCTTTGATCCACACGCTGGGTAGTTCATTCTACTGTTTGCAGTTTACTTATGCATGCCTTAAGGTGAAGAGAACCATTTGAAGCAGACCTTTCTATCTATAAAGCTTTTGTAATTTGGAAAAAGATGATTTCTCCTCATTTTGGGATATTCTTTATTATAATTTCTCAATGTTTACTTACATTTCATTTCATCTAGTAATCTGGATATGGTTGATGTGTCCTCTTTCAGCATAAGACTTTCTGATAAATAGCTGCAAAGAGACATTGAAGAATAAATTTTTAAACTGTCATAATAATTTATGGCAATCATTTGTAAGTTAGTAAAAAGTGTATTATTTTTAATTAACATTTCCCAGAGCTTTATAATTAGATAAGTAAGAATGCTTTGTTTACTTAAGTGCTATAATCCCAGAGCTTTATAATTAGATAAGTAACAACGCTTTGTTTATGTAAGTGCTATGAAGTGATAAAAAAGCTAATCTGTCACTAAGAAGGTAACAAAAATATTCCACCAGTCATGAAGAAATAATACTGCCAAATTAAGTATTTCTAAGCCTCAGAGAGCTAAGTCAAATTAAGTTTATGACTTTATGACAACATCGTCCTATTGTACAGAACGCCCACAGGACAAGCAACCACTAGAGTGGCTTTCAGACTGAGCAACAGCAGAGCATGCAAGACAGACCTGCTTCTTTTGGCAGCTGAAAGCTGTTACTAAATGCTGTTTTGCATGAGCCTATGGGTCCCTTCCTCTTTCCAATGAAATCAAATTTCTCTTTAGTAAGAACACTAACGCAGACTGCCTGGATAAAACGGACATGAGCAATCGTCCTCACCAACACCCACTACAGCCAAGGAGTTCTATCCCTTCCCCCGTGAGAGCAACAGGTTTTCTAATTCCCACGTGTTCTAATTCCCACGTGTTCTAATTCCCTCTAGAGCTGCACCTGACCACAGGTCCACAGACCATCAGCTTCTCTCATGTCTGGCAGCAAAAACTCACATCAAACAGTAAATGACAAGATTATAACAACTGTATGATGCAGACAGGTAACCAAGACTTGAATTCTTCCTGAATGTGCCAAGTTCAGACACCCTGAATCACACATTATCTACAAATTATTTTCATTCTTTTTGCAAGTAGAGTTTTCTGAATGTTGGCATGAGCAGTACAGAACATAGATCTAAGAATGAGATCAAGTTTCAAGTTAAAGTAAGCACCTGAATGTTTTTACACAATTCTCAGAAGACAATGAATCCTGTAAGGAATACTCCCAACACTCCTTATTTTAGAACTAGAGAGATTTGAGATACATTTAGAACAGATGGAAGATTTTATTTTAAAAGAACTTTTTTGGATTTAGAACAGGTGTTACACTCCAGATGCAAAATGTTCACAGGTAGCGGCATGATATTAAAATATGCCAGGTACATCTCCTTACAGCAGCCACTTCAGCCGTTCCATCTGAAGAAAAGCATATGTTTTGTCTGTAAGAGAACTAAACCAAACAAACTACACATTTCAGCAAAAGTATCAAAGTGTTTGATAGTACCTCTGCAAACACCAGTGGCAAGGACACAAAAGGGAAAGAAAAGATTGATTTAAAGCAACACATTACCCCTGCTGCATACCCATGGAAACTGAACAGACTGAACAGCTGCAGCAGCCAAACACAGCATGCTACAGCATGCCCATTAGCTATCATTTCAGTGTAATTTCAGTTGATTCTCAGTTTCTACCGTATTTCCACTTTCTTTCCTGTGTAACCCTCAAACTGAGTCTGAAAATCCTATGCTATTCTAATTAAGGCAAAGTCATCAGTTTTTTTGAACTTCTTCCAAAGGAATATAAAAACCAGACAGCAACTGACTGCTTTCATCACCTGTTTGTGAAAATGAACAGTACCACTGCCATTCTAAAACATAAAGAACAGACAAGTGCTAGCAATCAGTAAATACACAACTCTAGTACTTAAGAATGTCTAGAGCAAAACAATTTTATACAAGAAGAAAAGAGATTGTTTAAATCACGCATATAAGAAAAAAATACTACCTTTCCATATTAATTCCTGCTCTTGAGCCACTAGATAATATGGCAGTGAGAGCAATCTGTGATGGAGTAAAGAGCAGATATGCATCTGTCAGAGCCACTCGGTTAAGGAAGTCATCAGCTGTTTTCCTCAAAACTTCAGGATTTTCCAGCACTGGATAGCGAGTCTAAAAAGTAATGATTTAGAAAAAAAGGCAGCTGTTTGTCATTCCTGTTCATAAGCTCAGAACACACAATTCAACAGTATTTTATAAAGCTGAAAAGTAGCAGACCATATCTTTATTCCAAAAACATCCTAAATAACTTAAAGACAAGTAAAACAACTATCTTTCAGGTATCTATCACTATAGAAATCAGATCTTTTAAATCACAGGCACAAAAAGAAATAAAGTTTTTTAAGATAATGCATGACAGACTTGTATTACTTTACTACACAGAGCATAAGCATATCAGAGAGTACTACCTTAATATCGATTAGAAATCCCTCAAATGGCCTGTATGGATTGTGGATGATGAGATGGAAGTTCAGTTGCTGAATAAGTAGGAGCTCATATTCCAGTATTTGTTCAAGAGCTTTTTCCTGTCCAAGAGGACTTTCTCGAAGGTTACCAACAAACTGTGCACTGGATACATTAAATTCATCTACTTTGCAGGCCAAAAATGTGCATGTTAGCCTTGAGGAGGGAAAAAACCAAAAAAGCAAACAATTGATATATGCAGCATCCATATGTTCTGAGTACAGCAAAAATATAGTGAAACTGACCATATTTTGTCTTTACTCCTGCTTAAGCTCTCAGATTTTCTTTTTTTCTTTTTTCAGGACTTTACAAATATAAAGATTATACCTCTAATACTCCATTTGATAAAGTAACTCAAGAAGTGTTGATAACTCACATTATTATCCGAGGATGATGTTCCATCACTGAGTTATTGAGGTAAAAACGTTTGAAATACATGCAAGCTGTTCCCTAAATTGAAAAAAATGGGGAAGGGAAAAAAATAAAAATGGATTAATAAAAAATAAATATAAATACATAAAAATAAATTTAAAAACCCCCACAAACCAGGAAAGTTTGGATATATACTACAGGGACACAGGATACACTGAGCCACTAAGACACATACAGGCATTAAATGTCATTAAGTATTTCAAACTCTTTATTTTTGCCTATAAGAACTTCACATTACAACTGTAATACAAAATAATTTTCTTTGTTTTTAGATGTTATAGAAGATGATGCTTAAAAAGCCAACAGTATCTTTATGAAAAGAATTGGGTATTATAATGAAATTTAAAAATCAAAGGCTGAAAAAAATAATCCAGAAAGCTACAAGCAATTCAAACAATTTGATTTTTTACATCAATAAATTTTGCAGCATGTTTATCAGCATGAAAGCTGATGCTTTCCAAAATGAGACTCTGCAGGAGCTACTTCTCAAACATCAGTCTGGCTTCACAGAACATGTCATGGCAGTGACTGCCATCTTTCAAAGGCACCCTCAAGCATGGTACTCTTCATCACACCTGCGTGGAAAAGGGAGGACTAACACGGAACAATGTAAATCATACATCTTAATGTCTTAGTGAGAGAGAGGCAGAATTTCACTCCATTCTTCAGCTCTACATCCCCACTTCTCCCTTCTGAAAGGCGCTCTTTTGCATTCAGGACACATAAGCTCAAGGTAATTTTGCTTTTCCTTTGTAGGATAATATTTTGCCAGTACACAATCCAGCTTATTTTGTGGTCAGAGAAGCACTAATTCTGGAGAAACATCTGAATGACAACCCAAATTTCGGATGGTCTCCTTTAGCGACTGGGAGATTGTTTCATTGCATCATCAAACATTACCATCAACCATCTACGACTATTTTGTTTCTACTCTTCGCTAAGGGGAAACAAAACAATTCAGTCACCCAAGCAAGTTTAAGAGCCACAAGCAAAAGATCACGTTGAAAACCAGCAGATTCTGAAATGGCTACATGTGTCAGAAAACGAAACAAAAAAAAAAAAAAAAAAAAAAAGGAAAAAAGAAAAAAAAACAACAACCAGAAAGCGGCCACATACTGTAGTGCTAGAAGAGAGAAAATAGATAAACAGATTTAAAGATATCCGCACCCTCAAGAACAAGCCAAGCAGGCAGCAAGTGATGGAATAAGGAGG
The DNA here is from genome assembly GCA_039654755.1 of Calcarius lapponicus. Lineage (NCBI taxonomy): Eukaryota > Metazoa > Chordata > Aves > Passeriformes > Fringillidae > Calcarius > Calcarius lapponicus. The sequence continues at coordinate 62,996,601 of CM077481.1, read as the reverse complement.
GCCGAGGCGGCGGCTCCTCCTCGCCTCGCTTACCACAACGGACCGCGGCATCGCGGGCTTGAATGCGGCGCAGAAGTCCAGCAGCCTCTTCTCGTAGTACTTGCATAGCGCCAGCTCCTCGTGCGGCTCCAGCAGCACCGGGTCGTCCTGCGGCACCTTGGGAGAAGCAAAGCCGCACCTGAGTCCGCCGCAGTCTCACCCTGCCGCCCCGCGCCCGCAACTCCTGCGTCCCCGCGCACCTTCCCGCTGGCCGCCGCCCTGGCCCGGGCCCGGCGGTTCCCCTCAGCGCGGCGCCGCGCCAGTTCCTCCTCGCCATGGAAGGTCCAGTGCCGGCGCTGCGTGCTGCTGTGAAACATTGCCCAGCAACATGGCCGCATTCGCGCGCGGCACGCCGGGAGCCGCCTTAGCGCGCGGGGCGCGGCGGAGCGGACCCAGGACACTCCCTCCTGGGAGAGGGAAGCTTCCGTTTCCTTTTCCAAACGTTTCCGTTTTAAGGAAGAGCTGTGGCAAAACAGTATGCTGTAAACTTTTGCAGAATAGCAGCACTCTTGAGTTTCTCTTTCGGTTTTTTTCATATATACTTGCAAATTTACATTGCAATTGTGCAGCCTTACGTCGAGTGCTGGGGACAGTTTTGGGCACCGCAAAGACAGACATTAAGCTATTATAGAGCATGCAAAGGAAGGCCATGAGGATGATGAGGGCCTGGAGCAGAAGCCATATGAGGAATAGCTGAGGTCACTTGAATGTTCAGCCTGGAAGAGGCTGAAGGGAAACCTCATCATTGCAGCCTACAACTTCCTTGTGAGGGAAGAGGAGGGGCAGATACTCATCTCTATGGTGACCAGTGACAGGACTCGAGTAAATAGCATGAAGTTAAGTCATTGGAGGTTTAGGGTGGATATCAGGAAAAAGTTTTTGACTCACAGGGTAATTGAGCGCTGGAAAAAACTCCCCAGGGAAGTGGTCACATCACCAAGTCTGATGGCAAGTCTGATGGATTCAAGAAGTGTTTGGACAATGCTCTCAGGCGCATGGTGTGATTTTTGGGGCGTCCTGTGCAGGCCCAGGAACTGAACTTTATGATTGTGGTGGGTCTCTGCCAAGTCAGAATATTCTGTGATTTTGCTCCCTTAAGTTCCTTCAGTAGTCTCCTGCTTTCCCAGATAACCACTAGATATAAAATCCAATTATGCTTTTAAGGAAGCAGCATTTCATAGCCTCCATGCTTCAGCCAGAAATTTTAGATATTACTGTGTAGTATCTAATATTTGTATTTGAAGTATGTGCAGAAAGGATGTAGAACATACTTTGTGGACAGTCACAGGCCTTGTAGTTAAAAGTGTTACCCAACAAGTTGTGTTCTTTTAAAAGGAGTTTATGCTGCAGCGAGGGAAAATTCTTTTAACCTTAGCACAATAGTGTTTGATCCCTATCTAGGATTAATGCTTTGTTTTGTATCATACAGTGCTTACTACAAACACTAGGGATAAATGTGGTTTTGTTTTAACTCTCTACATTTGTGACTAATGAGCCTTGTGCCAACTAGTGTGGGAAATGACATAACTTTACTCATAATTTTCTAATTACTTAATTATGTATTATAATTAATTGTTTTAATTATTTTGAAGCAATGTAATTTTACACTTTGTCATATGCCATTTGAGCCAGTATTTAGCAAGGTTGTGATAAGCCGGTATTGTGGGAACATGGTTTGGGAAAATTACTGAAACTTTAAGTTTCACTGAAACAAGTGTAATCAACACTTTGATATATTTCAATGATCTCAGATCTAGAAGGACGTTAACAAAGCCTTGCAGACACATCTATTTTTGAAAGTGGACACAAGTAATGGAAAATTCATGAACTGCAAGGACATTTTGCAGAAACTCAAGATAAGGAAGAAAATAACCAAGTCAGTTCAGCAGTTGTACTGGATATGCTGTTTGGGAAAAAGATAATAAAAAGACTGAAGAACTGGGCTAATTAGCATGAGAAGTGAGAAAACAAATAGGAGGGAGAATGCTAATTAATTAAGAGAATTATGGAACTTATAGCAAATGAACATTAATTTATTTGCTACAGTGTATAAATAGTGAAAAGTTTTGAAAGTGGATGTGCATATTAAGTGAAGCTATCACCATGCACCCAACATATTGAAAAAATATCAGCTTTCTAACATAACAAACTGGTTAGAGAGTTTCTCTCCTGGTTTTTAGTGACAAAGTGGTTCCTTGCTAGCAGACATGACAAAGGTCCTTTCCCTGAACTACACAAGAAATAATTATATAGTCTGAATCCATCAATACTTTGCCTTAAATTACAGTAATCAGCACATCCAACATATATACAGTTTGAAATCTGACCAAAACTGAGTTCCAAGAGCCATATGTACAAAAATACCAAAAGGGTGTTTTTGTGCATCTCATTGTGACAGTTCCATCCCAAATTAGAGACTCCTAAATAGTGCACATTATTATAACAATCAGTTTACTGAGTATTATTGTAAATATGTTATTTCACAACATCACTCTAAGAGTAAAATGTAAGAATATGAATGAAAATTTCTAAAAAGAGCAGTACAGAGCAGATTTTTTATTCATTTTTTTATGATTCCATTTCTTTTATACCTCTCACTTTTCAGAATCTGTACCTCAAAGGTGTTTGGGTTTAATGATACCAAACAACTACAGACTTCACTGATTGTAGTTCTTCCTTAATTTTAAATGGTATGATGAATTATTAGTGATTCTAAAATTCAGTCTGAAAGTGGACAAAGGCAGATTTAGATAAAAAATCTGGAAACGTAATCATAAAATACTCAGAAAAACCTTCATGTGCTTGGTCTGTGACAAAGCTATGAACAGAACCAAGAATTTACTGCTTCTAGTTCTCTATTGTTTCTTTTCACAATAGTGCTTTTCACAGCATCTTTACCCGCAATGCAATTTTGATATCTTGTTGCCAAAGAGGTTAATAAGAAGAAGAAATACTTCAATGTGATTTTTATGCAAGTAATAAGGTCTACAAAGAACAGCATAGAATGCACTAATAAAGTTCAGAGTGAGTATAAAATGTTTTACTACATTCAGAAAGCCAATTACAAGAGCTGAAAAGTTTTTTGGAAAGTGAAGCTGTATGAGTTATTAATCAGTTGCTCAACTCAGTAAAATTTAGATGTTTGATGTCTGTCTTTTATGCTGGTTTTAAACATGTTATATACAGAGGTATTTGTTCAGAATTATGCAAGTAGCAAGTTACCAAGCAAAGCAACTTACAAGCTAATAAAAGCTCTCCAGTAGTCTAGGCATTTTAGCGTGTTCAGCAATTTCTCAGAAAAATTGCCCGAAGGTGTAAATAAATACCTACCACCTAAATATGGAACCCATTTTCCTGCTTGCATCAACAAATACCACAGAGGTATTCCTCCTGATGTTTTTTATGACAGCCATGGCTGCTGTAAGTGTTTATTTTTCTGTTTGGGGCGTATAGTGAATCAGAATCTCTTGGAGGCTGTAGAGGGGACCAAAAAGAACCAAGAGGCAGAGCACACATCATCTAAGAAGGGGAAGATACCTGAAGCACAGAGGCTCAGGCTGTAGAGTTTACTGTTGAAAATAAACATTCATAAAACCATTCAACTTTGATGTTGGTAGTGTCTTCTTAGAATAATATGTGAGGAAGGGGATTGGGAACACAAGAGTATTGCACTTCAGCTGAGTTATAATTAATAAAACTAAATTAACATAATCAATTTCCTGATTTTTTATTACCTTTTATTATCATTATTATTAAGCCTAACAGCAGATGCTCAGTAGCCTAAAACATTCAAAGAAAGGGTTAATCTTGCTGATGCTACTGGAGAGGATTAAAAGCTTTAGAGGTAAAAACACATTGATTTATTCTCATATGATGTTAATATTTGCTATATTTCATGCTGCTGAGAATTTATCAGTAGAACTAAATTTATAACATAGTTTTAATTACTATGTTTTAGTTCTCACTTTTTGAATATACTTATATCATAGGGACTTCTTGATTTTGTGGTGTTTGGCTATCAATTGTCCTAGCACAGAAGCTAGTTAAAATCAGATTACCTTTCTTGCTTTGCTAAGTAGTATTTTACTTTTATTTGATCTCACTGATATCAGTGAGATTATTTCATTGAAGATGCATTATTCTATATTCTTAAAGTGTCCTTGTCATTCAAAGTATTACAAAGTATGCATATATAGCTGTAAGTTCTTATATTGAATATGCAGTTCAGGGACATAAACTTTACAATCCTCAGCAGAAACACAGACTTTAAATAAGTAAAAAAGGATGAGAAACAACAGTTTGGAATTCATGACGTTTGGATTTTTAAATACTAAAAATTTTTGCATTTAATAATTTACAACTTCAGAAATACATTAAGTGTACAGTCTCAAAGAAATCACAAATCATACTAGCAAAACTGAAATATGATGAAGTAGAGATGTTTGTTTGTTCTTAAATTTGGAGCATTCAATTCATTCAGCAGGGAGGGCTGAATTCCTATGGGGCAATCAGAATTGAATATTCCTTTTGAGACCATGCAAGACATCTGTTGGAGTCAGAACAAGATTTGCCTAAAGCCTAAGAGCCAAAGCTGGCTTTTGTGGAGAAGAGTGGTTATTTTTGCCATTTTTCACTGATGTGTCTTCAGTCATCCATAGAGAAAGTTCTGTCGCATCTGTGCCTTGTTTCTTATTTTTCCTTCTCTGTTTCTCCCACACTGACTTTATCTTGGTGTTCTTGACCTTTCTTTTTAATTTCTTCACGACTGCATTCTTCCCACACACTTCACTCCCAGTGTGTCATCTTGTAAGAATATAATGTAATTATTGATACTGATGCTAAAAAGTCATCACTGGATTTCTGGATGGGTTAAGAAACTGAGAACTCCCAGGAGTTAAAAAACTGAGAATGTAGACTTCTGAGTCACTCATGCAACTGTATTCATATTCATGAAGTGCAGTTTGCAAAGTGGCATGTTTGCAAAGATTACTTTGGAACCAAGTGTCCCTGAAATGTACTTTAAAAGTGAGAGCCATCCCTTTAGCAGCACTCCACACTCTTTCCTTCCCTTCCCCATTGCCGCTACTCAAACCAGGCCACGAACCACGAACCCAATACATAAGCATACTTCCAATACAAAGTAAGTAAATTAATTAGAATTATCTCCTCCTTGAGCACCTGGATGCAGGGTCTCTCACCTTAAGCACACCATGAGAGCAGCTCTCTGAGGGATATGGGCGGCCCAGACAACCGTCAACTGGCAGAAATTAGATGCTAAAAAAACAAAAAAAAAAAAACCCCACCCAAAAAAACCCCCCAAACCCAAAAAAACCCCAACAACAACAACAACAACAACAACAAACAATTTAAAAAAACCCAAAACAAAACAAAACAAAAAAAAGTTTTGTTAACTAAGTCAGACGTTCCTCCTGGTTCGTTGATTGGAGCGGCTCGTGACCGGCCTGACCCGCAGCGCGCAGCGGAGGGGCAGATCTCGGGGCTCGGGGGCTTCTCTTGCGGCAAGGCAGCTCCAGGGCAAGGGAGCCCGAGGGGATCCGGCAGCTCTAGGGGAGTCCCTGAGGAAGAATCAGGTCTGCTACAAATATGTTGGCGATAGCAGAGGCAGAGAGGACCGGCTCCAGCGCCTATCGAACTGCAGGGAGCGGTCCGCGCCCGGCCAGGAGAGGAGGAGCTTGCGGCGCCTGCGGACAGCAAGTACAGTGGTAGAAGAGGTAAGCTGCTGTCCATCCGCCAGCTCATGACAGTTGTTGTCATCATATTGTGAAGCTCCCATACCTTCTAAGTGATTTCTCCTCAATAAACCCTACCTCTCCCGCCCCATACAATTTGGCAGTAGTATGTTAAGGAAAGATATACAAGCTTCAAATGTTGAGCCTTATGTAAGGCTCATATATAAACACAAGCTAATAAGAACATAAAGAATTCGTACATTCTGTAGAATATTGTCAATATGCCTTACTCTGATACAAACACAACAATATGTAAGCATACTAATTATCCATATACAGCCTTTTTTTTTTTTTCCTGAGGAAGACAAATCCTTATTTTCAAAATCTACCTCAAGTTTTGCTAATTCCTGTGCATTCAAATGGATTGTTCAAGCTAAATAAATTCCTGTTTTTCTTAGATTACCTCACATGGCTCTGTGCACTGAGGTTCATTTCAGTGAGGAAATATCCATGTGTGATTCTCAGTTTCTGAATGGAAACAGTGGCCAATGGTTGTAGTAAAACATGTCTGAAGTCAAGGCCTGGACATGGTATTAGCAAGCAGCTATTCTACTCCTAACCTTCTTCAATAAATTCACAGACCTCCTGCCATGTGTACTAACATACATGGGCTTTTCAATTAAACCTGTGCTTTAGAGATTATACAAAGTGAATACTACTGCATGTTTAAATGAACACAGTGGCTAAGTTCCATAAGTTGCTATTGGCATATATATAGATGCTTAGGTAATCAAAATCAATTAAGCTACAGCCATCTCAGGTAACATGGCAATGGACACAGTCGGTAGTCACAGCACAGCAGCTCAGCTATTTTAACAAGACAAAACATTCAGTTGGTCTCAAGTGCTAAAGGTATATCCTAATGTCAGAGCAATATTAATTTGATCTAGTTGAATACTGTAATTATTTAAGGATTTTTCTGTGTTTCCTGTGGTATGTAACTAAATATACATTTATGTAACCATAAGATAGGAGACTAATTGATCTACAAAAACTTGGAGAAGAGTTATGAGTACTCTAAACTGCAATGTTTACCAAAAACTTTCTATACTTGAGTAATAACAGAGGCTGGTTTCATTATACAAAAATGCTAAGAATACTTCAATTTCCCTTATTAAGACCTGCCGTCTTAATAAATGTCAAAAAAAAAAAAAGCAACAAAAAAAAAACAAACAAACCCAGGACATTTTCCCATCATGTCCTTCTACTATGTCCAGAACTGGTAAAAATTTGGAGGAATAATTAATTAAAAGTGCATCTACAACTTCTCCGGGGTTAGATCTATGCTTAACATTTGGAGAGCTGCAGTCCTTTTAATATTTTATACAATAAAGTCTGGATGTATATAAATCACTAGTACAAGTATTTTTTACTTCATAATTAAAAAAAAAAAAAAAAAAGAAAAAGTGTTTTTGGGTCTGAATTCACACATGAGGAGGGAAAAGCCGCCAAACCCTTGATGCTGAAACAAGATCTCTGAACAGTCTAAACATCAGATACTTCAGATTAGAGAACAAGTTTCCTTTAATTCCAGTGAAGTTTGAAACTGTCTTCTGTCATATCAGAAGTGTATTCAGGAAAAACTCCTAATTTGCAATCTCCAACAACAATGAAGGTGAGTGTTCCCAGACTTGCAAGAGACCTCGTGGACCCCTGCCAAGTGTGCATATCGGGTCTGGATGTCTGATCCATGATATTCCTGATGCTGGGTGGTGCATTGAAGGTTGCCATCAGCTACCAGTGCCCATCCAGGAGCCATTGTCTCTGTTTCCCCATCAACGTTTTTCCCTAGTTCAGATAGCCAGGTACCACTGAATGCTTGTAACAGTTCAGGTGAGCTGTGCAAAGAAACGCTTCCCTGAGGCTGACCTTGGGGTGAGTTTGAGGCTTGGGGAACAAGGAGGATGTCATTACAGAGGGTCTGGACATTTCTTGAATTTTTTTCCATTCCCAGGACAGCTGGAGACCATGAGTAAGACCATGACCCTTCAGCAATGTGTGACACCAGTGAGATGTTGCAGCTCTTCATTCTCTGCTCTCTCCAATCTGTCACAAGAAACAAGGCAAGGAAGTAGTGCCATAATGCTCCAGATCATGAAGCACTTCTAAGAAAGCACAGGGGTGATACTTGGAGAGGAGCCATGAGCAGCGGAGAAAACCAGGCAGGTCAGTATTGTTGGAGTGCCAGGCTTTGGAGGGTCACAGTCTGCCACTCTGTGATGCCAGTCTCACAGTTCAGTGATGCACAAGGGATGTCTGTCCCAATGTTCCATTGCACTTCTGCACATGTCTGGGACTACTGCAGCTGCTCTCTACTTCTCTTCTTCTCACCCATGTCTTCTGCACACCATAGGTATTTCATGCTTGTCACCAAAGGCTCTGTCTTTTCTTCCCCTCCTCAGATGCCCCTGCACTTCACTTTCTCCAGTCCTGCCTCTACTGACATAAACAACTCCACCCCAATGACCCTTTTCCCCATTGCTTCCAACATGGACTGATGTGGTCCCAGACTTGGGATTTGGGACAGCATTATTTTAGTCAATGTCAAACATACATGATATTGCATATATAGATGCGCTGATGCTTTTCTCTTGCAAGGCTCCCCTCCCCAACATATGTCTAGTTCTCCTCTCCAGGTTATCTGTGCATTTTGGCCATCTCTTGGGAAACACTCCTTCATGGACTGTGAAATCCAGCCATTCCTCTTAGCACCATCTGAAACTTTTCTCGGTTTCCTGAACCCCCCTTGTTGAATTTCTGATTATCTGTGATAGACCAAACTTTAACCTTGCTGTTTTTCCATAGCCATGGATCCATTAACTCAGATCTCATTGTTTGGTGATGCCTCCTTTCCCGGGTGCAGCAGAGACTCCTGCAGAGAGCAGCCTCCAACTAGCAGTGTATTTCCAAGAGTCACAGGGGTAGACATCACATTGTAACATTATTGGGTGGTAGAGGTGATGGTAATCCTAATAATAATCCTAGGAATAATCATAATCCCGGTGGTAGATTATGACTGTGACCTCACATCCGTTGCTCTGAAAATTCAGGTGCTGTCAGAGCCTGGGCTGACCTGTGGGAACAAGCACATATGGCCACGGGGAAGGAGTGGAGCTGCCCCATCTGCTGCGATGCACCAGATGATGTCGCTTACGCGATGCCCTGTGGCCACCGATTCTGCCTTGGCTGCATCCTGCGTTGGGCAGAAAGAAACCCTGCCTGCCCACTCTGCAGAAGATCCATCTTGACAGTGAAGTTTTCTGACCATGGTGGAGATGACTACCTACACTGTGTTATCACACCTCCCAGAGAGTTGCCAGAGACGACCAGCCAGGCAGCAGAAGCTTCTAGACGCCTGGCTGAAAACAGATCCCTTGACCCTGCAGATTCCCTTGCTTCCTCTCCACAAGGAATAACAGCCCCTGCTCAGCAGCACGCTGCAGGAGCAGAGGCTGTGGGTGGCATCCTGCCTGAGCTTTGGGCAGAACTGTTCCGAAGACGACGGAACCTCCTGGACCCTGTGAGGCCATGGCTGCACCAGGGGCTGGAGATGATATATGGGGGCGAATGGTATCAGGTGAAGAGTGCAGAGAGCGGCATCGTGCTCGCACTCTGTGTCTATGGTCCAGACAGAGAAGTCTTGGTCCAGAGATTGCAGCCCCGTCTCCAGCAATACACTGCATCACTGGTCCATGGCATCCTCAATATCATTGAAACCCAGTGCAGTGAGGAGGTTCAGAGGCTGCGGCACTCTCACACTGCCAGGGAGGAGGATGAGATCCCTGCTGCCAGCTCTGATCCCCCTGCCTCCCAGGAGGGTGCTCCCACCCTCAGCCAGGCCCCACCCAGTGGCATCACAAGTTTCAACATGGAGGAGGAAGGCAGCACATTGGAGACCGCTCTTCATGGACATCCCAGCCATTCCCCATCTGTGTCCATCCCTGCAGAGCAGGAGCAGCCCCAGGAAGAGCTGGGGGACACAAGAGTGGCTGCAGGTTCCTCTACTCCCAGCCAGGGCAGTGACACCTCACCTGCGACATCCCAGTGCCGCCGAAAGAGAAGGACCCCTGGGTCCCCAGATGCCTCCCATTCCAGCAAGAGGCAGCGCCATGATCAGCTCTAGAAAGGCCACAGCAAGCCTTTACTCAAGAAAAAAAATAAATGGCTATTTCCTTAATGCACCCTCAGGTTGCTTTTTCCTTCCTCTTCTCCTGAAGCCATTTTCCTTTACCCTTACACCCAAGTGTCAGCCAAAGGCTTCTGGAGCACTAGGGCCATGTTGGCAGAGCCACCTACCCCAAGAAATGCTGCTGCAGCCGCAATGATGGAAGTAGTTTGTGAGAAAACATTGGGGTGGATGCTTAGAGAGGAAAGTTTGGGGAGAAGAATGCAATAAACAGCTTGGACTCTAATAGTGCCAAAAGCAATTACATCAAAACCAGCTGTTAACACCACTACTCAATAAAGACTGACAACATGTTGACTAAAATAAGGCCTTTTTTGCGGTGTGGGCTTTTGCAGTTGCTGAGAGTCCAGAGCTGCTTTCCCCCATCCCTACACACTTTATGGAAACAGCAGTAAATGTCATTCTAAGTAAACACGTCGTATTGCCCCTTAAATTATGAGTGAATTGTGTTTGATTGAAGTATTTTTCTTTCTTAATTTACTGGTTATCTGTTCCAAGCATTATGTGTTCCCAGCTTCAGAGCACAGGAGTGACTCAGCACATAACTCCTGCTTTTCAGGTGCTCTGACTAATATTTATACTTTGCTTTTATTATAATTTCAAATGTCTTTTTCTTTTGGAAACCCTATATACAGGAACATAGGAAATGATGTGAACATTTGCCTTGCTGGCACCTGAAATGAGGCACAAGTTTAAGCACAAGTTAAAGCACACTCTGTCCAACAGTGGATGTCAGAACTTTAGCCTGGGAGGTTTCAAATACTGATTCCACCTTTCTGTTCATACACTCATGCATTCAAAATACAGAAAACCAGCAACCATCTCAGAATTGTAGAACTACTGAATCATTTAGGTTGGTCAAGACCTCTAAGATCATAGAGTCTATGCATTTACCTAGAGCTCCCAAGCCCACCACTAAAATTTGTCCCTGAACAACATTTCTACACATTTAAATCACTCTAGGGATGGTGACTTCACCACTGCCCTGAGCAGCCTGTGCCAGGACCTGACAACCTTTCCAGTGAAGAAATTTTTCTTAATATTCTATCCAAACCTTTCCTGGCACAACTTGAGGCCATTTCCTCTTGTTCTATCACTTGCTGCTTCACAGAATTCGCTGTCATGCACTGGGGAGAAAACAAAAGAAATTAAGGGTCATGATAGTGTTGGAGAAGCTCAGAGAGGAATGCATGCTGCTAAGCACCTCTTAAGAGTCCTTGAAACCCAAAATAGTTGTCTATAGAATATTTGAACAAGAGTATAGATGGAAAGAACAATTCCTGAGAAGGAGGTTCAAACTTTTTTCACCACTTCTATTTTCACCACTTTCACCACTATCATCTTAATGTTTTTCTTCAAATCTCTACTTGTTGCCATTCACTCTAACATTCTATGCTATTTCTACACCATTCCCTCCAAACTCAATAATCCCTCCAATCAAATTCTGTGCTGTAAACTAAAGGACAAAGTATTGAAAGTTCAGCCAGAAACTTCAATGAAACCATATATTTATGGCTTTTAAAATAATAATAATTTAAAAGGCATTACTTTAGGTCACAGAGAAGAGTTGGTTTCAGAAAATGTTTTGTCTAATACCACCAGTTGTGTCCCCTGTTGATGCTTGTGACAAGTAGTTAAAAGCTGAGGAAAGCTGGCAAGATGAGGCAGCTACAGTAGTTCGTGTGAAGCCATATGATATTCCCAAAACACAGAAGAGACTGTATCTCTCCTGCTGTAAAGAAGAGATGGAGAGGAACATCTAGAGTAAATGTAACTGTTACTATACCTAGAGATCTAAATTAAGCCTCTATGTAGGTGTCTAGTAACTGTCTCAGCAGTCTGCTTACTTTTCCAAACCTGTCCAAGCTTACATTACAGCAATGTGCTCAGAGGAGCTTGCTCTGTAGAAACAAGCAATTAACTTTTTTTATTCATTATAATACAGGATTAGACAGGTAACTGTTTAATACGACTACTTAGTACTCCACTAGAGTCTGAGTAGGTGTTGGGTCCTTCACCCAGAGAGTGCAGATCCACTTTTGGAAGGATGCCAGCCTACATCCAAAGAGAGATTTTTGATTACTATGTAAGCTGGGTGAAACTCTTCCTCCTCCAAATCAGGCAATTGTAATTATTTCTGAAATCCTGGGGGGATTCAGGTTTCCAGTATGGGTGCGCTGTGTGATGAGGGCAGTTCATTTGCTCCATGTGGCATCAGCGGCATGGTGAGTAGAGGGAACCTTTCCTTTAAACATTCACCCCAGCACCGGTAGTCAGGGAGCCAGAAGGAGTTGTGCTTCCATGCCAATCACCTCTAAGGTGGTGTGAACTCCTTCATAGGTGGCCAAGATCTCCTTCTCTGTGGAAGTGTAGTTGGCTTTGGACCCTCTGTAACTTCGGCTCCAGAATCCCAATGGTTGGCCTCGAGTCTCCCCAGGTACCTTCTGCCTCAAGCTCCAGGGCAAGCCATTGTTCCTGGCTTCAGAGAAAAGCACTTTCTTCACTTCTGGTTCCATCCTGACTGGGCTAAGGGCTACCACATGAGCAATCTGGGCAAAGGCTTGCTGCTGTTCAGGGCCCCAGTGGAAATCATTCTTTTTGCGGGTAACCAGGTAGAGAAGGCTCACAATCTGGCTGTAGTCAGGAATGTGCATTCTTCAAAAACGTATGGCTCCCAGAAAAGCTTGTGTTTCCTCCTTGCTGGTTGGTGGAGACATTGCTGTGATCTTGTTGATCGCCTCAGCAGGAATCTGACGCCATCCGTCTTGCCACTTTATTCCCAGAGACTGACTTTCTTGGGCAGGTCCCTTGACTTTGCTCCTCTTGATGGCAAAGCCACCGTCTAGCAGAATCTGGATGATCCTCTCTCCTTTCTCAAATACTTCCATTGCTGTGTTCCCCCACACAATGATGTCATTGATGTACTGCAGATGTTCTGGAGCTTTTCTCTTTTCCAGCGCAGTCTGGATCAGTCCATGGCAGATGGTGAGGCTGTGTTTCCGCCCCTAGGACAGTCAGTTCCAGGTGTACTGCACGCCTCTCCAGGTGAAGGCAAACCGAGGCCTGCATTCTGCTGCCAGAGGAATGGAGAAAAATGCGTTAACAACGCCAGTAGTGGCGTACCACTTTGCTGCCTTGGACTCCAGCTCATAGTGGAGTTCCAGCATGTCCAGCACAACAGCACTCAGCAGTGGAGTCCTTTCATTCAAGGCATGATATTCCACAGTCTTTCTCCATTCTCTGTCAGACTTGCACACAGGCCAAATGGGACTGTTGAAGGGTGAATGGGTTTTGCTGACCACCCCTTGTTTCTCCAGCTCACAGATCATTTTGTGGATGGGGATCACAGCATCTCAATTCGTCTGATACTGCCAGCAGTGCGTTGTTGAGGTGGCAATTGTTACTTGTTGCTCTTCCACATCCTACTGCAGATGGGTTTTCTGGTAGTCCAGGTAAGGTGTTCAACTGCTAAATGTTCTCTGTCTCTACAGTAGCCATTCCAAAAGCCCTTCTGATTCCCTTTGGGTCTTTGTAATAGCCACTCCAGAGGAAGTCTGTGCCTAGAATACACGAGGCCTCTGGGCCAGTCACAATAGGATGTTTCTGCCACTCCTTCCCAGTCAGGCTCACCTCGGCTTCTAACAGGGTCAATTGCTGTGATCCCCCCATCATCCCAGCAATGGAAACAGGTTCTGCTCCCACTTGTCCCAATGGTGTTAGGGTATGCTGCGCACCAGTATCAACTAAGGCGTCATATTTTTGTGGATCTAATATGCCAGGTCATCAGATCCCCGCCGTCCAGAAGGTCCGGTTTTCCCATGCTTCTTCTTGGCTAGAGGCAGGGCCCCTCTACGCCTGGTTATGATTTCTTGCCTGGGCATACCTACTAAAGGGGATCTGACAGATCATATCTGGCAGCTCCGTCATGGGAGGCTGAGGCCTCTTTAACTTCCTCTATAATGCAGGATGGATTCAGAGCTATCGCACACTAGCTGCATATTTCTGGGTTTACTTTAATAATGGTACCCACTGTGAGGAAATGACACTGGAGGAAATGACACTTTAGTGGAACTCCCTTGGTTACTGTTTCTCTCCCTGAGTTGATGCACCTGTGCTGCCAGGACAGAAGTAGGTTTCCCATACCACCTTGCAAAGTCTTCCTCATGGTTATGTACGAAGAACCATGGGGGTTCTTTCTTTCCAGCTGGGGGACGTTGGACTCTGATTCTGGGGCCTGTGACTTGCACTGGTGCTGCATTGATCTTCCTCACCTCCTCCCTCATCTCCCTCATCTCCTCTTTGAACTCCTCTTTGAGTTCCTTAACCAAGGCAGAGACATGAGCCTGCATTGGGCCAGTGATCATGCACTTGTAATTTCTAAGCTTGTTGGTGACAGAACCGTCTCTCAGTTGTTATCAGCATTAATCATTACAATGAAGGTGGTGTACTGAGATGGCCCTAGATTTGCCAGACACCACAGCTTTTGCCCTGTGCACCTGACCTTGTAAGGGTCATTACCATGCTGTCCATCCTTCCCAAAGAGTACCTCCAATACCACCATCTCTGTCAGCTCTTGGATCCCTTCCTCAAGGGCCTTCTAACACATTCTATGATGGTGCTCTTGCATTCTCTCTCTGTGGACAAACCTCTCTCTGACACTCATTAAAAGCCCTTCCCAGAGGGAAAGGGATCCTGGCTCCCATAAAAATACCTGATTCATACCTGAGTCCTGGGTCAAGGGTCCCAAATTCCTTGCCTCACTACCACCCAGTTGCACACCTGTACCCATAAGGTCCCATACCTGGAGTAACCAGGTTGTATAAACCTCATGCCCCTGTCATATAATGTCTTTGTGCAGATTACAGAGACTTTTGTATGTCAGGGACTCATTGATGATCTAAACCATTGGCTCCCCTGTGGGTTGTGAGGGCCGTCCTTTCTTATCCTTATCTGGTGCTCTTATTTCATCTTAGACCTCCTTGTTTCCACAGGGGCAACTACTGCAGGCTCTGACTGCCATTGAGGTTCAGCTGGAACCTAGACAGTTGTAACATCTATGGGTTCTACTGCTGCACTATTAGACTATCTCTCTTCAGGGTAAGAGGAGGGTTTCTTACCAGATGGGAAGATGCACTCCTTCAGCATCTGGTTCATTTCATGCATCTCCTCCACCAGAACCCCCCCCCCAATCTGGGTTGTTAATTTCTGATATGGGCTGTGGGGCGGTGTCACGCACTGTAGCAGCATCCCTAATTTCTGGGGCTTTGTCATGTTCTGGGGCAGCATCCCTATTCTCTGGGGTAGATATCAAGGTGTTTATCCAAGCCTATCTTCCCTTATCACTGAATGCTAAATACAACAGGCATATCAGCAACACCAGCCTCTGTATGATATTATCACACTTAGAGAAGCTTTGAAGCTTTCAAAAACTGGTGGGGTAGACCCAAAGAGCTGGTTGAAGGGTTGGAAGAAAACTTCCTGCAGTGTCATTTCTTCGCAGTGGGTACCATTATTAAAGCAATCCCAGAAATATGCAGTTAGTGTGTGATAGCTCTGAATCCATGTGCCTGCATTACAGAGGAAGTTGAAGATCCCTGCGTTCTTCACCCTATTAACCCATAAAGCAAACTGGATAACAGCCACGGTAACCTTAGTTATAGGACCCATGTTTAGATAAGGGCCTACAAATGGGGAAAATATAGCCATGACCACGTGCCACCCAAACCAGGGTAAGCTGGACCATATGGTGATACCTAGCGAAGTTTCTATGTCCAGTACACAAAATATTTGGTTATTTAAGAACTGGTATTCCTTTTTTCACCCTTTTCCTCTCAATGCCCTCATGCTGCACATTGGGCACCAAAATCTGTCTTGGTTTGAAAAGACTGGTGTCTGCTAAAAACAAAATGGAAAATGTATACTCCCTCCCTCCAAATTATAATAATTTTGAAATTAAGATGCTCTCAGGCAAAGATATGGGAATAGGAATAGCAGTTCTTTACTAGGAAAACTAAAAATACAAATGTAATAGTACAAAATACAAAAAAAACCCGAAAAAAACCATTGACAGAGTCAGAATATGACCTGACACCCTGTGGGTCAGGGTGTTGGTATGAGTCCAATTAAATGGTGGCTGCAGTCCTCCTGTAGTGACAGATGTGGTTCTGTTGAAGCACTGATCCTGTAGAAGGGTGGAGTTTTCCTCTGAAGGTCCAGTGGTGGTGTAGATGGGCCTGGTCTTTCTCTGAGAATCCAGTGGAGAAGAAGGCTGTTCCTCTCGGAATCCAGTGGGGAAAGCCTGCTTCTGGTGTTCGAAATCTCAGATTATATCCAGGTAGGAATGCTTGGCTCCTCCCCCTGACCAGAGCATCTTACAATGGGATGATAAAATTTTATCAGTCATGCAGTGAGACTCAATGGCTCATTAATAGAAGATATCTCCCTGTAGGGAGGATTGGCTGTGGAAGAGATAAAGAAAACTGCACAATTAACAGAAGATAGCTGTCCCACCTCTAACAGATGGGAAATAGAATACACACATATCTTACAACCCAGGACACACTCACACATGAGTGAGAACATTTCACATGCATAAAATGTTTGAATTACAGGAGATCAGATCAGGGTTCTGAGTTTGTGCCAAATCATAAATAGCATACATTCAATTTTAAGACTTTGAAACCAAACTACAGGATTAACAACAGTTAATGATCTGGATTTCTCACAATGACTTTCATATATTTGGCTTTCTTAATTTGTGTAACTATTTTTATGATCACTCTGATGATTATGCAAAATTATTTCATTTTTGGCACATGTTCCCATAAAAAACTCTTTTTGGTTTTATATTTTTTAAGACACTTGAGTACTTGCGTATTAGCGAAGAACACCTGTAAAAGTAGGTTAAGGTCCTTAAGCCTGGAGATGGGTGTGACATTAGCTAGGGGCTTAGTACAATTACTGTATTTATTTCAAAGGAAATCTTAAGAGAGCACTGATTCACAACTGTTAATGATGTCTGGCACAAAGGTTACATACTAATATGGAAAATCACAGTGTTGAATACATCTCTTCACAGATCATTCATGACGCTTCAGTGCATCATAACTGCTTTAGGCTTTATTGTCTTTGAGTTGGAGACCCCACAGTCTTCAGGAAGCCCAGAATCACAGCATATATTGAGTTGGAAGGGACCCATCATGATCATCAAGTCCAGCTCCTTGGCCTGCAGAGGACACCCCAAGAATTACACCATGGGCCTGAGAGCAATGTTCAAACACTTCTTGAACTCTGCCAGGCTTGGTGAGATGGCCACTTCCCTGGGGATCCTGCTCCAGTGCCCAACCATCTTCAGGTAAAAAACCTTTTCCTAATACCCAACCAAAATCTCTCCTGGCTCAACTTTCACCATTTACTTGAGTCCTGTCAGAGAAGAGATCAGTGTTTGCCCCTCTTCTTCCCCTCACAAGGAAGTCGTAGAGTGCTATAGGATCTCCCCTCATTCTCCTTTTCTCCAGGCTGATCAGATCAAGTGACCTCAGCTGCTCCTCATATGGCTTCTCCTCAAAAGCCTTCATAATTCTCGTTTCAGGATCAACTGGGAGTTGACAATTTTTGCAGCTAGAGAATGCTGTAACCATGTGGTCTTCCTCCCCTCCATTCCACCCAGATTCTTGACATACAATTAAGACCCAGTAACTCAGAAATTGAACAAGTGTATTGAAATATGTGAGGCACAGAGTTAAATGCAGATAGGCACAACTCTGCATGCATATGCCTACATAAGCATAGACAAGGAAAAGTTCCAGAGGCCTCCCCTGTTCACACAGAAAGTATTCTGGGAAATACCTGTTTTATGCTTACAAAGCAATATTGCAGAGGGAAGTGGCAATGAGAGCTATGTCGGGCAGACACACAGTATGCCACAAGGGTTTCAAAAATGCCTTATGCTCCATAACATCAAAGAAGTGCAAAAAGGGTCAAGAAGAATTAAAAGGGGTGATATGACTAAAATAACCCATGTTGCAGTGTAAATTCATTACACCCACATCTCCTATTTAAGTAATCTCAGCTCTGAGGCCTGAGCTAAAGCTCCCTGGCCAAAAAGTGCTTCTAATTTGTATATTAACATGAAGATGAATCAGACCTGCATTTACTCCTGCATAACCATTTATAGGACACTACTTAAGAGTATCAATTTGGTGTACTATGGTGTAGTGCAGATAAAGGTAGCAAATTAGTGAATCATTTTGTATTAAGTTGTGTGCTGCTATGGTTGCTGAACCTCTGCTGTCAGGCTGGATAAGCTCTTGGTAATTAGAAGGAGATGATTTTACAGAATATATGTGACCAAAACATTGTTAAAAGCTTTGCATTGACAGAAAATTAAATCTGAATTTTCTTTTCACAAATTTCACTGAGCAATGTTTCTAAGCCAGTATTTTCTCTCATCTTGGAGGGCTTTTTCTCTCAACCAGATAGCTTCAAGGGCTTATTTTTCCAGGGCACCAATTCCTGCAGATTGACCTGGTGTCTGAGGGCTACAGCACTCACTACCTCTAGCTGGTCCCCTAAAATTCCTTAAAAGAGTTTTCTTGAATCAGTTTCAAATACCAGAGACAAGTGCTATAGGAGGCCTTGACAATATACAATACTTTAAGGTCTTCAGTAAAAAGACCTTAAACCTCTGCCTTTATAAGATTCAAAATGGCAATATTAGAAAGAACTGATAAAGTCCAGTATTTCCTAACTAGGCATGAAGGTTGCCCCAGAAGACTAAATTCAGGTTGTTTGCTGTGAGAGCTGTTGCATGAGGGTCAACATTTTATCAAAGCAGATGCATTTGCAGACTGAAAATCAACATTTTTCCAACAGATCGTTTTTGTGTAAATAGTCCAGCCAAATTACTAATGGCTTGCTGATCACTAAAATCCTTGACAATCCTTCTTATGGGTACAGGAGTATTCAAAACAAAGCTACATGAAAACATTAAAAAAAAACCCAGTTAGAATATGTTCACATTTTTATTTTCTTGCACTCTGTTTTTAAATTTTCAGGTTGATTTTTTTTCTTTGAAGCTGCTTTCCTTTTTAATTTTTTTTATTTTAGATTTCACAAGAAGATAATAGAAATGAAAAAAATACCAGTTCAGCTCATCTAGAAAGGATATCTCACAGACATCGGGATGTTTTGTCCCTTTTGTACAGCACCACTCTTTCCTGTTTATTCCTTAAAATGTCTTATTTATGCAGGCCCTGAATTTATCTGAGTCCTTATATCTGTCAGGGACTAAAATGACTTGACATGCTTTCCCATCTCTTCCTCCAACACACCTTAGTTGGTATCAATGTATTTTTAGCACTGAAAAATAAAACAAGATAATGCAGAACCATATTCAGGAAAGAAATAAACTAACAAGAAAAATGTAAATCAACTACAATGACATGAAAACTAGGTGGTTTTCCTAATTTCAAAGTTGTCAGCAAGATGCTGATATTCTGCTAAGGAGAGGCACAATTGGGTATCATATGATAGTGGCTGAGGTGCAAAATTACAATGATGACTTTAAATTATTACCACAAAGAACATTTTTTCTCAATAGTGTAACTACAAGCATGGTGGACTGTTGAAAAAGTAAAAAAAACTACTAAGCCAAACTTTGTCTTTTTAAACTATTCGCTTCTAAGCAGAGATGTAAAAAAGAAATTTAAAGCTTAACAATTCCCAAAAAGGACACATAATTTATGAAATTGTATTAATTATTAATACTACTCAGAACAGACTCAACAAACCTCTGATTTCTTTCTTCATTTTCACCACTGCTTTTGAAGAAAAAATTGTTTCCTGATGGCTTTAAGTCATCCCATGGCAAATATTTTCAGATATTTTAGGAAAAAATAGTTTAAAAGTATTATGTCGTAAGTCCCTAAATTAAAAGCACTTTCTACTTTTGATATAGTTTATATTATTATCAAGATTCATCACTTCCCTTGTACTTGAAACTTTCAGTTGCTCCTAAATTTGAGCACTTGCAAATTTCCATTAATTCATTAGTTCACTTCCATTAGTTTTCTGCCAAATTGCCAAGATAACTAATGATTAAGTCACTACTGATGCAGATTGAACTGAATACTAGTGCTATAAGGAAGTAAATTGTCATTGCCCTCCTGTCTGATGCTTCTCCTTTCAGCACTAACATCGGATCTCTTTACTTTAAGCTTCATGGTCATACCATATTTTTCAACTAATTCCCATTTTGTCAGTTTAACAGAGAATTTCCCTTGTAGCAGCATATAAAATGTTTCATTGAAGTCAGATTTTATCTCTCTGTAGCAATCTATATCTGTACCTACATCACATCAATCTGTCTCTTTATCTATCTATAAATGAGGATTCTCCTAAGAATAATTTTAGCTAAAACTTCTAAAGGTATTAAATTAGTTTGGCAAAAAACATTTTAGAGAAACCATACTGCCTCTTCAGTTCATGTTACATTAACTAACACTTAACAAATTTTCATTTATTCTTCCTTTCAAAACCTCTTCTAATGTTCTAATGTCTGATGTACTCTGGAGCTCAAATCATGACTCTCTCATTTTCTCCTTTCTGTCACATGAATTTGAGCATATGCCAAGAAAATCCCAAAAGATTCTCAGGATAAATATGGAAGACATAAGAAGTGATTATGCCTAAGAATGTTCAATGGGGAACTAAAATTAGATGGTACTCCCAGCTGAGAATAGCAAGTGGGTAAAAAAGTTGACTTCCAGATAAGTTTCAGAGGAATTTTGAATGAATTACAGAAGAATAACGAAACCAGCAGTAATGTGTTCATCCTATAGCTCTATCTAGAAAGAGCTCAGTGGACAAGACATGATCACCCCAGTAAAACAGACATGAAAATTCATGACCTCACAGGCCTCACTGACAGGGGTAGCGAGAAAGTTCCAGTTTTGGGCTAGAGGAGACAGAAAAAACCAATACATATATGACTTTGAGATGCCTCAGTACTTACTAAGATTTTTTAAAAGTTTGAAGATCCATTCTTCAAACAGCACAAGCAAATTGTCTCATCCACAGCTCTGAAACCTAGGCAGTAATTTGTTTCACAGCCTCATAAAATGGTCTGGGTTGGAAGGACCTTAAGGATCCTCTAGTTCTGATTCTCCTGCAGTGGCTCAGAGTGGGATGCAACCCACTTTGAGACCAGGTTTCTCAGATCACATTCAACCTGGCCTTGAATTCTTCCAGGGATCGAATATTTCCAACTTCTCTGAGCAGCCAGTTTTGTTGGCTCTGAGTAAAGAATATATTTCTAAATATCTAAGACATAGTTCCAAAGAAGCCATAGCTTCATGGAGTAGCAGGCTAGGAATTCAAAACATCCATTTAACTTTGTGTAAACTTATTCAACAAGCAAGGTGTACTCATTATTCTCACATTATCCTTGGGTGAGATGTGTGCAAATGTTCAGTGATGGTTTTATGACAACTTGAGGAAGAAGTTACACTTGAAATCATTACAATTTCTGTGCTGCAGAAACATAGAGTACAGCTCCAAAAATATTTCTCAGAGTTTGACAGAATGTAAAGATAAGCCATCCATTTACATCAAACAGAAGTACTGATTTTTCTAATTAAAATCCAGTTTACAACTAATCACACTGACAATAGCACAGTGATACAACAAAACATAATGCAATGCAATTTAAGGTGATATAATATGTAACACAACATAACATGTGACATGACACGACACGACATGACACGACACGACATGGCATGGCATGGCATGGCATAAACATAACATAAACCAGAGAGTAGTGGTCAATGGCTCAGAGTCCTGATGGACATAATCGACAAGTGGTGTCCCTCAGGTCCGACACTAGACCCAATGTTATTTAATACCTTAATCAATGACACAGATGAAGCAATTAAGTGAACCCTCAGCAAGTTTACAGACGACACCAAAGTGAGTGTTGCTATTGACTCACCTGAGGGATGGGATGCCATCCAGAGGGACCTCTACAAGCTCAAGAAGTGGCTCATGGGAATTCCATGAGGTTTAACAAGGCCAGGTGCTAGTGCTGCACTTCAGTCAGGGCAACCCCTGGTGCAAACCCAGGCTGGGGATGAACAGATTGAGAGCAGCCTTGTCTAGAAGGACTTGGGAATGCTGTGGGTGGGAGGCTGGACATGAGCCAGCCATGGACACTCCCAGCTCAGAAAGCCAAGTGTGTCCTGGGCTGCACCCACTAAAACATAAGTGTATTGAAGAGTTCAGGTTGTCAATGCTTTGACTGGACTGAAGAAATAATCAACATCCAGAACCAGACTTTGCTAAACTGATAAACTCTATGCTAACAGCTGACAACTCCTCTCTTGCTTCAGACAGTCCCTGATGTCCCTTCATCCCAGTACTTTGGAAATCCACCATATTCTTGCCAATCTGAACACACTCATGAGCAAGGAAATAAAACAGCAAATTTTGGATCAACAAGATTCAAATTACTGTGGTGGTGTTCGCAGGGGTCCCGGGACAAGGGAAGAGATGAAAATCTTGACTCCATGTTTCAGAAGGCTGATTTATTATTTTATGATACATACTATATTAAAAGAAAATTAAATATTAAAACTTACTAAAAGAATAGAAGAAAGGATTTCATCAGAAAGCTTGAAAGGAATAGAAAGGAATGGAATGATAATAACCTCTTGTGACTGACCCGAGAGTCTGAGACAGCTGGACTGTGATTGGCCATTAATTAAAAGCAACCACATGAGACCAATCAAAGATGCACCTGTTGTATTCCACACCAGCAGATAATTATTGTTTACATTTTGTTTCTGAGGCCTCTCAGCTTCTCAGGAGAAAAAATCCTAGCAAAAGGATTTTTCATAAAATATGTCCATGACAAATCACTACACGGCATCTGCCTTGGTTTACAAGATAGGTGTCTCCTAGGGAAGGCAGAAAAAGCCTCCCTTGGAATGGATAATGTAAACCCCTTCCCTCCAAATTATTAGAATTGTGAAATCAAGGGGCTCTCAGGCAAAGATATGGGAATAGAAATAACAGTTCTTACTAGTATGTATAATAAAGCAAACAAACAACAGCAACAACTATGGTATTAATAACAAACAACTAGGAACCCAGTCCCAGCCTTTTCGGCTGCTGCGCTTTCCCCTTTGGTGCAGTTCCGGTCACAGCCGGCAGGGGCGCTGGTGGCTCCCGGTGGGCAGGGAAGGTGCGGTGATCCCGACGTGGCTGCAGGGGGCGCTCCAGTGCGGACGTGGGGAGCACGTGATAATGGCAGCTTTGAAGACGTGAATGAGTGGAAGAGGGGCTTTGCGTCACAAACAGCTGGGGCAGCCGGCTCCGGTGCCCCCAGCAGGACTCTTGGAAAGCAGCAAGTTGGGCCAGCAAGATGTCTTAGCAGGCAGGGGGTGAGGGGCTCTCAGCAGGGCAGAGAGAGCTGAGTTCAGGACTCCGGAAACTTGAGCAGATGGTGATAGGTCTCTCTTTTTGTGAGGTAGGTGTTAATAAGGTCCCAGTTCAATGGCTGTTCTCACAAGCAGAGGCTCACCCCACAGCAGAAGCAGCAGCTCTGGACTGAGCTCCAGCAGGAGCAGTGAAACTCCCTTCCCCAAGAGCAGTGGCTCTCACTGTCCTCTGAAAACTGAGAGATCTACCAGCTGTGCCCAACCCCTTCTCCCAACCTGAATTCTGCCCCCCCACCCGCCAAGGGAAAACTCAGAAAACCCCCAGAGTTCCCCCTTTGTCTCAAGCACCCAGCAATCAGTTTTCATTACCAACTCAATGGGAAGAAATTTCTACAGGTAATAAGGAATGAACAGAAAAGAAAACCCAACCACCAACAACAGCTTGCCACTTTTGTGCAAAACAGAGATGTGTCATGGGAAATATACCAATCACTTGCTTTAAAATTTTAAAAGTTTAATAGTAATAAAATGGTTATAAAAATAGAGTAATAAGAATTTGGACAATCAGAGTTAGGACAATAAAGGACAATTGAAAAAACCAAAGTAATATGAACTTTCTGGGTGACTTTCCTTGGGCAATTAAGCCCCAAAAAGGATTACACACACGCAAACAAAGGATTAACCCTTAAAAGCAATAGCATATTGCATATTCATGTATCTCATACATGATACACAAATTCTTTTCAAACAAAGGGTGTTCTCTGGTTATTGTCAACTTGCCCCCATTAATCTTTGTGGCTCTTTGAAGATGAGAAGGAGTTGGAGGAATGTTGGTCTTCTTGGATAATGAGGCAATATTTCTTCTCTTTGAGGATTTAGATGTCTTCTTGCTGTTATTTCTGTGTGAAGAATTTCCTAATTATCTTACAGCTAATTAAAAAAATATATTATGTTATAACCTAAAACTATATTTACCATATTACTTTAAAAAAGATTAATACAGTAATACTAATTAATACAACATAACACATATAATATTCCTGCAAAGAGCCGATCATGTAACATGCACTTTCCACATGTCAGTGGTGCATTAAACCAAAACCACTCATATGCATCTCTACTGGCCTGATGATGTCCCAGGAGAGTATTTCACATGGGAACACCCATAACTCTCTTTATAATTGAATATGAGAAGACTCCAGTCTTTAGAAATAGGAGACAAGATCCAGAAAAATGTTTGGAGGACACCTGCAGCACCAGCTGAGAAGTCCAGCAGTGTCAAAGTTGGCCCTGAAGGCAAGAAGCAAGCAAAAATAAAGTCATATGCAAATAACAAAAGCAAATTTAACCAGTTGTGGCACTTTAAATCTGCCTGCCATTATTGATTAGATAATGGTCCAGATTCTGCCCAATAACTCAAATGGCTCCATTGACACCTACATTTC
This sequence comes from Calcarius lapponicus, assembly GCA_039654755.1. Taxonomy (NCBI): domain Eukaryota; kingdom Metazoa; phylum Chordata; class Aves; order Passeriformes; family Fringillidae; genus Calcarius; species Calcarius lapponicus. The sequence continues at coordinate 62,971,742 of CM077481.1, read as the reverse complement.
ACACCTGCTTTATACCACCTGACATTTTGCTTGCCAGACCTTTTAAAAATAAATTTTATGTATTGATTCATAATATACATACCAGGATTTTAAATAGTTGCAAAAGACAGTATCTTCTGTGGCCACTGCAGTGTTCTCAGGGCTCACATGGCAATAGATATTTGCCATTGTGAAGAAGATGTGAATTGTAGTTGAAAACATATTTTTAATTTAAAACTCAGTCTTCTGAGCCTTTTGTATAAACAGCTACCATCTTGCTGACAATTTGTATGATATATGACAGTAGCAGTACAGGAGCCCAACATTAGAAATTATAAATCCACTTTCAGTTTCCTTAACACTTTCATTCCTCTTTTTTTCTGTGGCCATGTCAGCCTGTATTACTGGCAATGCAGTCAAGCAGGGAGATGTCAGGTGCAAAACGAGCACTAAGGCTGTCACAGAAGTGGAGAATCTTCTCTCCTGCCTGTTTCTCTTTTATGAAGTCTGGGAAATCCAGAGAATCATAAAAATCATTAGTGTTGGAAATGGTCTCTATGATCATCATGTCCAACCATTGACCCAGCACTGCCACGTCTACCACTGTCTTTTAGTACCACACCTACATGTTCTCTGAACATTTCCAGGGACAGTGGCTCCACCACTTCACTCTGCAGATTCCAGGAAGGGTTCTTGCAAGATGCTCTCTGCAATCTCTTCTTGGCCAATTTTTGGAGTCGCAAAGGCCAAAGTTGCTGGAGAACATCTGTCTCAGCAGGGTCCATTCAAGTGATGGGAAACATGTACAGAAACCTAACACATGGAAAAGCACTACCAATCACTTATGGTCTGATGCATGGTATTACATGGTAGAAATAGGAATGTCCTGTCCTTAGCAAGTCCTCAGATAAACAAGTATTTCACACCAAGCAGCCATAAAAAATGCAATGCAGTTGTAAGAGGTTAATGTTATTATTTTTTTTGGTAGAAGGGGATTACCTGTTCTTCTGGAAATGGACAGAGGTGAAAATTTTATAGCTGGGTTGTCCCCATTTGCCATTCAATTATCCATCATGTCAAGAAAAGTGAATTTCTTTAGCCACACAGCTCTGGATTCACAGTTAGAATTAGTTAGTTAATTAGTTAATTAGTTATTTAATTAATTAGTTCTGGATTAGTACAGTTAAAATTTACTTAGGACATCACTAGAGTCTTGAGTGTGGCTTTTGTAGACTTGCAGTTTAATATTTTAAAAATATTTTTTAGATATTCATGTCCTTCCTTTGGCCAACAACCCTCTTCAAACATGCTGGTAGCAGATTTACAGTCTCTCTGCGACTATGCTCAGCAATTGCTTCATGAGTAATTTTTTGCACTTTAGTTCTAGATTGCATTTTGCAATCTTAAAGCACTTTGCAAGTGCACAATAATTACTTAAGCCTTGCAACACACACCTCTGTGGGAGGTACTGTGCTATTATAGCCATTTAATGGATGTTAAAAATGAAGTGTGACATTAATTCCTAATGTCACACAGAACAGGCATGATTGCAGCTTGTTATAGACACAGCTACACCAGTAGGGACCCTTCTTTCAAGTATTATAATTTTTAACATTTTATAATCTCCAGCATGACATGAAACCAGAGTAATTGCTGGGATTTCACCCCTTTTTCTGTTGTTCTGTTGGTGAGCATTGGAAGTTTTTGTGTAACAAAGGCGGCAGTGCAAGGTTCAGCCTCTGAAGAGGGATGGCAATAGCTTTATTTTGTGCTCTTTGTGGCATGGGGAGCCCAGTTTGCTGGCAGCTACTACCTTCTTGAGCAACAGAGTGTGAGTAAGGGTGGCTATTTTGCCAGCAATATTTTCTTCTCAAATTTTCTAGGAAACCTGTTTCCTAGTTTCCCTGTAAACACTCTGGCCTGAGGCAAACACCTAAACACTGCTAATGACATAGAACCACAGAATAATTATAGTTGGGAAAGTATTCCAAAGTCATCGAGTCCAACCATCAACATAACACTGACATGTCCACCACATGACCATGTCCCCTGGCACCACATCAACAATACTTTCAGGAACTGTGATTCCACCTCTGCCCTAAGCAGCCTGTTCCAATGCTTGGCCACCCTTTCATTGAAGACGTTTTTCCTAATATCCAATCTAAACTTCTGTAATGCAACATGATGCCATTTCCTCTTTTTCTATCAGTTGTTACATGGAAGAAAAGACCAACCCCCACGTGGGTACAAGCTCCTTTGAGGTCACTGTAGAGAGTGAGCCTTCTTTTGAAGCCAATACTGTTCAGCTGAACAGGTATGGCAGGAAACAAGGATCTTGGGATTTTTTCAAGGCTTGCTGCAATTATTAACCTTTAAGTCTAAATGAGTTGCTTCTTGAAGTAATAAATTCAGGAATTGCTGCATTCTATCTACTGTTTTGACAGCCAAGAGACAGAAATGGCATAAACCCAAGACAAAGCCCAAAATATGACCTTTTACATATTTCTGTGTATCATAGTGGAACATACCTGGATTTCTCCAACCATTCCCTCCCTTCCTTCTCTCTATTCCAGATAGTTCCAGAATGCCCTTCCTGATATAACAGGATAAAACAGGATATATGACAAAAACTGTTTTTTAAATTGACTACGACTATGATGCTTGTATTCCTTCTTTTTCATATGCACATGCAGAAGCATTTACCTCTGTGTGTACACATTTACATTCCAGAAATGGCTCTTCCTTAATTTCAGGGTTATGCAGCAGTGATGTGGTCCTCTCCAGTCCATCACTTTGCTGTTAGCATCCTCACTCCTCAATTTTCAGGAGCTGAAGTAATTTTTAGGATCTGTTTTAGAATAACTGTGAATTTCCCCTCTCTGCCAACAAGTTCACCAAACTTCTGATTTTAAGGACCGCAGGTATGAACCATCTCTTGTCAAAACTCACCAGCTGAAAGTCAGTGAAGGATGACAAGCAGAAATGAAGATACTGAAAGAGTTTGAGACTAACACATTTTTCCTCCTGAAATGCCTGAAGATTTCTTGACATTTTGAGATGCCATAAATATTGATTGAAAATGTGGGAAAATGTCCACTACCCAGAAATGCTATTAGGTGCAGCAGAGGAAAGGTTTCCCTACCCTGCTCATGCCTACAGTTACCAAATCTGTCATACTAAGTGGGATACTAGGGGATACTTGTTCAACTCATATCCCTGGCAGTATGGAAACTTGAAGAAACCAGCTTGAGTATTAAAAACTGGACAATAAAAGATCTAGAGGGATAGTACAGTCATATGTACTTAGGCAGAGGTCTGATATTAAACACACATTTCATGCCAATGCCATTGCAGAATTTTCATCAAGAAATATACTATACTTTACACTCATGTCACTATATCAATGTGAAATTTATGTAACACTATTCATTTCTTTATGCCTTAGAAGGATTTTTATCTTCTTTCTCTTCTGGTAAGTACCATGGAACAAGCATGACAGTAAGTTACTACTAATGCCCATTAAACAGAAGGAGTTTTTGAGGATGGAGCAAGATAACTTAATAAAAATATGGGTATTGACCTAGTACCGATATCCAACTGTGACGGACAAGGCTCTCTAACAGTTTAAAGTTAGAAAGTGTATGTTTATTGTGACAGGTGGGCAGCTTGTGGCATAGCTCCCAAATACACACAGCAATTTACAGGTGATTACAGAGTCCTTTTATCTGTACAAGTACTGAATACCCAAAATACAAATGCATATTCATAACTTTGGTACATCCCATTCCTCACTTCGTATGGTAATTAGTTCAAAAGCTATTAAGCATGCATGGTTTGTTCTTCAAAATGGGTCCATTGTCACTTTCATTGGGAGGAGTCGCAAAATGAGGAAGTAAATGAAGTCTTCCTTGTTCTGACCTTTCTACCTTTTCAGTGCAAATATTACAAATGAATGCTTGGTAGAACTCCCATTCCCTGTCTTCAATTGGTTTCGGAACAGAGGAGGCCTACAATTATCTTATGTTCCTGGAAACTATTTATCAGTTTCTATATTCTTCATTATAAACCCAGCTAACCAAACATTATGTTGATAAGCAATCAATTACTAGTTAACTACTAACCCTTAACTTCATCAAGGCTTACCCATTTATTTTTATTAACTCCAATAAAGCTTATCTCTAACTAAAACCTCAGCTCCTCTAAAATCCCTAAATTCCTTAAAGTTTATGTCTCAATGAAGAGACATGGAAGGAGAAGAGGCACAGGGAATGTGGTCTCCTTTCTGTACTAGAGAAATCCATTGTGCCACTGGCCAGGTTCCAGTTTCCTGAGCATTACTCTGTAGCTTGCAGGACATTACCTACTTACATTTCAATGTACAAAATGTGGACTCAGGAAAAAGTTTTCTTCTCCTACAGTCACAATGCTATGATTTTGATTCTGCAAGCCAAGGTGGCTTTGGACCAGGTTTGAAGCCAATTCATTGCATGTGAGATCTGGCTACAAAGAAAGATGTGAATTTGAGATCTCTTGAAAGGACATACAATATATTAATTATTAGGAGACTTGTACTTGCGTAACAATGCAGCCGTGTTTTTAATGTAGAATCATCAAAATCCAATTTGAAATGATTACCTAATTTTCAGTCTGTAAATGAGAAGGAAAAGAAAGGAAATACGGTCTTTTTTATGCTCAAAATTGTTTAAAATCAATTAAACTGGTGAAAATCCCTATGTGCACACATTTAAATTGATTTACATCTGTCTTGTATTAATTTAACTTCATTCAGTTTTCACCAAATCAATGCAAATGTGTAATTAGTTTAATGGCTCTGGCTTTCCCAGAACAATAGCATTTCATTCTTGACAATGAGGAGCTGTTTTCATTTCCTACAGATTTGGAAGGAGTCATTGAACTGCTTTTATACAACCACTTTTACACAACTGTTTTTACTCTTTTGATATTCTTTCCTTTGACTATGTAAGGGATGATTTTCTGCATTAAGTGACAGAACATTAGGGCAGGTGCAAGGTGATGCTTCAGGTTTACAGAGGTAACACAGAAGGTAACACAGAAAAAGAAACTTTTCTGCTTTCTTACAGGCTTATATAGAAGAATGTTTGAACACAGAGCTGGTCACTCACACAAACAACTAGGTATTTTTCAGGTGCTAATTTCTTCATCTAATCTCCAATATTTGTCATTTGTCCAACAATCACGTTGCCTTTTCCCAGGCATTCATTCCCTTCATAAAGTGATAATGGGCTTAGTGGTTTTTGGGGTTTTTTGAGGTTTTTTGTGTTTTTTTGGGTTTTTTTTGGGTTTTTTTTTTGTTTTTTTTTTTTTTTTGTGGGTTTTTTGGGGTTTTTTGTTTGTTTGTTTGTTTTTTGTGGTTTTTTGTTTTTGGGGGTTTTTTTTGGTTTTTTTTTTTGTTTTTCTTTGGTGCCAAATAAAAAAGTATTTGTTTCTTTAGAATAAAGCCATGACTTGTTTTTTGTCCAGGCTGATAACAACCACAACCCCATGGAGATTCTTCCAGGAGAGCTGTGGGGTGGTCATTTTATTGTCCTGTTTTCATTTTCCTAAACTATGGATTTAGGATCATGTTTATTTGCTGGCAATTACTGAAAAGTATTGTAGACTTGATGGAAATTTCCAAGAGCCACAAGTGCCTGCTGAAGACAGCAACTATGAGCACAGCTGACAGTATCACTAGGTGCTCTGCACTTCACAGGATCTGGCATTGGACTTTACTAGGGGTTGTTAAAACCAAAATAACCTTTCATGTAAGACTAACAAATTACACATGATAAATCTCTGAGTAAATCACTGGATTTCCTTTTAAGTTTGTTTTCTGTAGCACATTGATCCTTACAGAAGGACAGGAACAATGCAGGAAGTAAATTTTAAGACATTTTTTATGTAATGGATTGGATGTCAAGAGAAAAGGGCTGAAGACATAGAGTTTATCCCCAGGCCTTGTGAGCATTTCAAACTTACAAAATAAACAAAGCTGATTTCTGCTTTACTAAATGCAGTTGTTATGTGAAATCCATTTCCATAAATCATCTTAAAGGTATTTTCAGTGGTGATTCAATATAAATCCACTTTTCCAACCAGGCATATCTATGGTATGAAATACCAAAGAAAACTATGAAAGCTGCTTTTGTTAAGTCACTCTGGAAATATAGGTAACTGGGCTAATCATCAGTTACCTTTGACATGGGAGAAATTAAGATGCCAAAAGATAATCTGAAGTTCCCAATAAATTGCATGCTGCAAGCACTGATGGAAAACACTCATCCATTGTTTCAAAAGACTGGCTAATAAGTTAGCATTTTGTGGCCAGTATTGGCCCTATTCGTCTTGGCTATAAGTTTATGCAAATGAATGTGTTTTCCTGAACTGCCTATGTTGTTGAAAGTGGGGAAATTTGGAAACAAAATACTGTTTCCACTCTGGAAAACAATTAACTTTCAATTGGAAGTAGTTGCTGAGTCAGGAAAATGTTGAGTAATGTGTGATAGCAGTTTTCCTAAGTGATTTTGTTATCCAACCATCTTAAAAAAATCTTGCCCTTGTATTGTTTCCCTATTTAATAATCTCTGTCTTGGAGACCTATTAGATAACGTGTTGTAGCATAAAAAAAAAAAAGGAAAGGAATAAACAAAGAGAACATTAGACAATTGACTGTGAGTAAGAATGGTTCAAACTTTCTCTGAATTCCAAGAACTGCATAGGTAAGAATGCTTACTTACCTGATGTAAAACAAACACAATTAATTGCATATGTATTGTTTCTCAAAATATATCTTTATGTATGCATATTTTCTGGGAATGAAAACCATTTTGCTAGAATCCCAATCTTTAGACAAGGTTTAGTCACCATGGATGGCCCACTTAAGGCTGTTAATGTATAAAGTCTTGCCTGCTTTATGTTACAAGGCTAAAATTTTTATCTTGGAGTCCCTGTGACTAACAGCTCTTATAAACTCTAAGGTTATGTCATCAGAGAATTTATCCTTTTTCTAAGTGAAATTATAAACATGGGAATACCCAGAAAATGCTTTTTTTTCTACTCACAAACTCAAGCTACTTGAATATCACTGCAGAGCAAGTTAAGAGTAAGCAATAAAGCGCTGCAAAGTTCACGTAATGCATGAGAACTGTTTCTTTGGGTAGCATAATTCACACCGGTATTAACAGTTTAGAAGAATGTGGTGTTACCTTGTATGCGTGTATTTGTGGCATTGGAGTCCCCACGTGGGCAAGTAGAGGTTGGATTTAAATCCACACAGGGACCTTCACCTATCACATTCCATCTTGGGTTGCAGATATCTCACTGGTCAGGAGCTGGGCCATATGGGAATCAGACCAACTAGCAGCTGAGACCCGGGAGTATTGAACTCCATATACAAGAAGGCTTTTAACAATAAAAGAGACTGTTTGTTGCATGGAGCTTTGAGGTGTGTGTGTTGTCCCCATCCCAGACCACTGATCCCACGGAACATGTGGTTATTAAATGTAGTACGTGTTTTTCCAGGGATTGAACTCTTTCAGTAGGATAAAATTCGTGGCTTCAGCAACTAAGGTTTTGTCTACTTCTGAACCAACCCCTCAGTAAGTTTCTGTTGTTTCATGGCTGCTACAGTGTAAAAACCATGCTTAGGCAGGTCTTCAACTGTACCTCTTGCATGGACCATGCAAATTTATTTCCAACAATGCAAAAAACTCTTAGGAATTTCAGGCCAGCTGTCATCAACTTCTCTGTCTTTTTAATTGCTGGTCCTGTCTTGATCATAGTACCATAGTAAAGCCTTTTTTATTGGCCTTAGGATAGAGCAGAGGTATGCAGCCCGGGAGCTCTGTCCCCAGGGGAACAGAGAGCCCAGGAGCCTGGTAGCTCAAGCCAGGCCGCAGGCAAAACCCATAGCAAGCTTAGTGAATGTCAGCGAGTGAAAACAGCTCTTTCAGAGTTCAGCTCTAGCTTGCTAGGTCAGTATGCCTTTGGCTCGAGGCTTCAGCAGATGAGAGAGAGGAGGAAGAAGGAGACACGAGCTGTTCCATGGAGGTAACTTTATTCAGGAATCTGTGAAGGGTCTTGATGCTTCTTCTTCACCAACTAATAGGGTACAGTATTCTACTTATATAGCCTTGGCAGGGATCCAAGAACTGACCAATGACAAAGGTTAGGAGTATACATAAATGACCAATAGCTATAGGTTAACATGATTTTTCCATATAAGGGTACAAAGCTAGGTTTTTTGAGTCGGAGGGTCGGGGAAAACAGGAATTTATCAGTTGATGTGTCAGCATTTCTATTGTTAAATTCTCCTGGGAGCCTTCACTATACTTACCTGGTTTACTACACCATAGGTTGGAGGAGACCTTTAAGATCATCAGATCCAACCCTAGTTTTCTTCTGGCTTCCCAGTTATCCCTGTCCAATGTGTGTCATAAATGTTTCCTCTTCTGTACTGATTCACTGGTTGAAATGTCAGAGCAGAGATGTCTCTTTCCTCTCTGCTGCAAGTCCCTGGTCCCATATCAGACAGACACTGAAGAGGAATAAGGGAATCTTTTGGTCACTCTATGTTGTTCATCCCTGGAAACATTTGATGTAGTGTTATCAGTAATCTTCAAAAGTCACTGTTTTTTCTCCAAAAACATTAGAACTGAATGAATTGTGGGAATTCAATTCCTTTCATAGCTTGGGACCAAGGACAACCACCCAAATTTCAAGCCCAAGAGCATAAACAATTTGGACTGAAGAGAAAAACAAGAAGGATGGGACTTCATAACCTACAGCTATAACTAGACAATTCACTCCAATATGCTAATGGACCAGAACTTACAAAAGTGAGAGACCTTGTGACCAGTTGTACATTTTGGGACCATTTTGTGTTCATCTTGGGTGTAGCCCTGGCTGGGCTCTTGTACTGCCCAAGATGTATCCATTGAGGCCTTTTAATAAATTCCTACTTTATTCTTTAACTCTGACAAGCCTCTGTTCTAGATCAGCCTTCAAAATTCCACTGCCCTTTTCAAGGTATGGGAATCAGGGCTTTGCTTTTACTTGGTATAAAAACAGATTAAAAATATTTTTCTTCCACAGTTATGATTTTGAATGGGTCTTGTCAGAGTTTCCATTATCATACATAAGTCATGATTTTCAAGGTTAGTATTTCAATAGTTGTAAATCTCCTCTTGCTGAAATGAAGCATCTCGGATTTGAATGTATTCTGTTCTATTCTATTTCTTTTGGTTTGGTTGGTTTTGTTGTTTTTTTAATGATGAGAGATGTATCAGTAGGCCAGCTTCTCAGGAAGCAGCTGTCCGGAATAATTTCACTGATCAAGAAAGAAAAAATAAAATTATTATTAAAATGTTTTTAGTCTTGAAGGTGATCGACAAAACTGGGCTTCTGAGCAGAATGATATGACTGGAGTCTTGAAACCACATCCTCTTCCATACTAGTCATCTTTGGTTTAGAGTCCATGATGAAGATCCTCTTCATCTGAATTCAAGTCCCATTCGTGTTGTCTGCTGGCCTCCTGCCTTTCCCATCATTCTCACCCTCCCCATTCAACCAACTGCCTGTCCTCTAGATTCTGAACACCACTGCTCCTGGAAGATGCAGCTTCCAAAAAACTACTAGAAAGCCAAATGGCGTTCCTCTATCATCCAGGTTATACTTATGTGAAGGACATGTTCATCTGATTGTTATAACTCCTTCCTTCCCTCCTTCCTCTGCATCGGCCTGCCTTGTTTGCCTTCCTTCCCACATTCCTAATCCAGTATTACTCCTTCCAGCCTCCAGTAAGCTTTCTGCAGTGCCAGTTCTACATGGCCCCCTGACAGTAGGACAGAGAGATGGTGTCTCTAAAAATTAAACCATCTAAGGATATATCCTTTTAGGGCTCAGGCCAAACATTTTCTTTCATGATTTTTCACTGTGGAGTTTGCAATTACTTTCTTCCATCATTCTGCTCTTTTGCATTGCTGTAGCAAGATTTGGACTAGGAATTCCAAACAGCCCTCATCAATACATCTCAAGAACCATTTTATGACCCTCATATAATACTTTACAAGACTGTTTAATTTCCTGTTTAAAACAAATTAACTGTTGTATGCTGTAATCAGGACACAAAGGATCCCAGATCTTGTCTGGAAGTATGTGGAGGTTACTGAGAGGTTGTCCAGATTGATGGTTGTGCTGGGTATATGACCTTAGAATGAACCTTGACTAAGTTTAGCTCTTTGTGCATTTAGCAGTGTGTATTTGGAAAGCATAAATTGTCTACATTCAACATATTAAATATAAGGCACGCTCTTTCCAGAGATTTGCATCTTCTTTGTATTTAGAGAATAAAATCTTCATCAACCATATTTATATCACTTATATAAATTATTCCACAACTATTTCCATCTGCTTTAGGATGCATTTATTTCTTTAGAAAAATATGTTAATCAGCTCATGCTTCCCCACAATTTTCTCTTCCAGATTGTATACCCTCATCATCATGCCTCTGGCAGGTGTGATGAGCAATAACTGTGTCTTGGATGGTAAATCCATAACAGTTTTGCAAGACTGCTTTATATTTTAGCTCCATTTAAATCCTGGTTCTCTCAGGAGACAATTTTTATTTGAACTCTGTACATGTATTACAGACATTTATGTATGTGTTTATATACACACATACATATATCAGGGAGAGACAACAGGAGAGAGATTTCAGATCATGAGGTACACACTTTCAGAGAAAGCACTCAGATACACAAGAGATAATACCACAGACAGCAGAGAATTATTGTCATTAAGAGGAAATATACAGATCAGAGCACTTGCTGTGACCAGAACAATTTCTTTTCTTTCAATTTTCTTTACTAAAAAGTGTCTAAAAATCCCTGCCTTGTTATTATCTATCAGAGATCATGATATCAAAATTCATGTTAATTTGTCCAAAGAACCCTCATCAGAAACTTTTCATCTGGATATGTTTTCAGTAAAGCCTAGCTTCCCAATCAAAGCAGAATCTTCCATCTGCTGTCAATAGCCAATTTTCTACCGAGGCAGCTTTCACTGAAAATGAAATGGAACAAACAAATCTTGTTCTTGGAAAGAAAAACACTTGTAAGCAGTAGGTTAGGTTCTGCTGTTAAGTTTTTTAAGGATGATTTTTTAAGCTTTTTTTTTTTTTACTAGTTTGCTATCAAAATAAATAAGTAGGTATTGTCATAGAATCCCAATATTACCAGATGGAATGTGCCTGGGCTTGTCTGGCCCTTGCTGCTTGGCCAGAGGCGGCAGCTGTGGTATTTCACCACAGAGATACCTCTGGCTGGCTGGATGTTGCAGCTAAGCACTGAAATGAGTCCGGGCTTGTAGGAACTTAAGTTCACCTCTGGTGAAAGTCCTTAGGCTAGGTGAAGAGGAAAAAGGAGATGATTCTGCTGGAGGCTTGCAATCCAGAGCTTTATTCGATGCTCACAGGCATCTGATTCTTGTAACAGCTCCCAACAGAATCCCAACTGCATGGTCCCAAGGTCCTTTTAAGCCCAGGGGGAGGGGGAAGGGAAGGGACAGGTGAGCCACCAACCAGGTGGGAGGAGGGGAAGGCTCAAGGGATAAAGACACTTGGACAGGCCAATGAGCCCGGAGCTGAGGGGCATCTTTTGAACTTCTGCCAACCAGACGACACCCCTGCTGGAATGTTAAGCTTTGACTGACAGCACTTAGCAGGAGACAAGGGGAGGGGAAGAGAGAAGGTATTACCACACCTGGGAGGGACTGGGATAGCTGAAAGAGGATATTGCAACACACTGCAACAAGTGGGGATTTTGCAATCCTATCCCTGAATCAAGCAAACATTCTCCACTTTGCTTCTATATATAAGACTATTAATATAACTCTATTTAAGGACTTACTGTTAATAAAATGTCCAGAACAATTTAATAGTACTTAGGTAATTTTTTAGTTTTATTTACTTTGCATCAATATTTGTAGTACAAGTATGCTTATCTGTACATGTACAAAGGAGTAAAAATCACTTTTCATTGTTTCCAAAACTAAAAAGTGTTGCAGCTGCAATAAAGTTTTAACTAAAGATCAAGTACCTGAACTAGTATCTCTCAAGAAGCATTTTTTCATCAATATTCAGGATAATAAAACAGAAAAATAAATAACTGATGTGTACCAGGTATAAATAGTAGTGCCTTTAAACCAAGTATGTACCACAGTTTTCAAGGCAACAGTTTCCCTTAAGGACTTTTTCAAATCAAAAGACCGTAATTCAACAACACTGTCAGAACACAGGATGGGGTGATGGCCAGCTTTGCAAGTAGCAAGAGGGGCTGGAAACCATTTGAACAGCCCCTCAAAATTCACACCAATTAGGAACCAATTGTGGCCCAAAGCTGAGACAGACCCAAACCTGAAGAGCAGGTTTACATCCTGGACACAGAAAATGTGAAAAAAGAGAGAAAAATCTGTGCTGGGTGGGCCAGAATTGCTTTTTTGCCTTCAGTGGAAACATGATATTTAGCCATGGTGTGGCTGTATGACACTACAAAATCACAATGGAAAGAGTTTTTTAGTACAGGCTCTGAGCTTTTTTATCATATGTAATTTTCAAGAGAAAAATTTTCTGAGTTCAAATCAATCATCAATAAATAAATGCAAGAAATAGATAAAAACATGATAATGCAGCTTTTTCTCTCCTCAGCTCACTAGACTCATTCTTTATTACAGGTCTAGATGCATCAGCAAAGCTTGCTTTGCTTTGAGCAATGAGGATAATTGTTCCAGATTGCAAGGCAAGATGTATTCTATTACCATCTGTATGGCAGTTGTCTTTTTGTCAAGTGAGCAGTTTTCCTTATCTCTCTCTCTGAGTGATCACAATCACTCCTCCCTCAAGAGGGGACATCTGTTGATAACAGGCTATTGAATGTCGCTGCATGACTGATAAGAACGATAGCATCCCACTGTAAGATGCTCCGCCCAGAGGGAGGAGCCAAGCATTGCTACCCATATATGAACTGGAGGTTCTGGAACAGCAGTGCAGCTTCTCTACTGGATTTCCCAGAGGAGCAGCAGCTGCCTCTTCTTCCACTGGATCTTCAGAGGAAGAATACACGTTTTTCTACAGGACCCCCTGTTCTAACAGAACCATAAACAGCACTTCAGGAGGACTGCAGCCGCATTTCCAATTGGACTTCTACCAGCACCCTGACCAACAGTGTCAGGTTGAGTTCTGACTCTGTCAGTGTTGTTCTAGTGAACTGCATTGTTTATTTTATCCTTTTATTTCTTCTTTCCTATTAAACAACTGTTATTTCCTGCTCCCATATTTTTTTTCCTGAGAGCCCCTTAATTTAAAATTTATAGAAATTCAGAGGGGTAGGGAGTGTTTACATTCTCCATTTCAGGGAAGGCTCCTGCCTTCCTTAGCAGACTCCTGTCTTTCCAAACCAAGACAATAATTAAAACTAATTTGAAAAATAAGCCCAATTAAAAGCAAGGAAATATTTAAACTATCAATTCTGATATAGTAATAGTTTGATGGAATTAAAATGAAACATTGCAAACTATATTCCAGCCAAAACATGTTTTGCCAATTATTTAGCATTGTGGGTTGAATGGTGCCAATTGTTCTATAAATATTTGTTAGCAGAAAGGGTTGTATTAACAACTTACTACTCTCAGTGTTTCTTTCACTCACAAAGGTCACAAGCTTATGTAAAATCTGTGTTACCACAATTAAGCTCAGATCCTTGGGAATATTAGACTAACACTCAGGTCCAGATTTCTGAATAGTTCCATGTGCTTTGTGAACATAAAAGTAACAAAAACTCAGATCACAAATGGAGGACCTTTTGATAAGATCCTCTTCTTGATCCCAGAAGTCATATTTGCCCTGACAAATCATTCAAAACCCTGCTTATTTTACCCATTCAGTTTTAGGCATGACCCAAATACCAGCTTCATTTCCTGAAGTTCTGAAAGTGTAATTTTTTTCTCTCATCTGCCTATTCTTAGATTTACATCTCTAATGAGCTGTTTTTTCCTCGTCTTCCTATACTAAGTAAATCTAGGTATTTATGTGCTTCTAAAACTGTCTCAACAGAAGTGTCTCCATGATCATGTCATTATGCCATCTCACTACACTGATATGTAAAACTGCCGGAGGTGACCAGAAAATTGGACACAATCAGGAAGGATTCTTTTAATAGATTTCTTTGATAAAAATAAAGAGAAATGTGGCAATATTTATCTGTTTATTGATAAAAAATAAATGGGTAGGAGTTCCTCCTAAAGGGGGATTGGAAAAGTGAGTCAAGGGGTCAGCTGGAAATGTACTTAGGATAATTGAAAACTGCAGATGAGTCAAGGGACCAGCTGGGAATATTAATTTGGATAGTAGAAGATTGTGTATTTTAGTTAAGATTTTAAAATTAGTTAAGAAGCTAAGCTAAGTTAGTAATATAACTCACAAGAATCACATACCTTAGTTAAAAAGTAACAAAGTTTACTTTTTTTTTTTTTTACTTAGTTAAAAAGTAACAAAGATATTAGGAAAAGTAAAGCTAGGAGTGACTGGGATAGATGTAGCAATTGTGAAGGAGCAGAGACCATAAAAATACCTTGGCTTAAGAATAATTGAATCGTTAGGAGAGGCTTGGACTGTGACCAGCAGATCAAAAAGTCCTCCCAACTGCTCCTGGGTGAAGAGTTCACCGGGAGAAAAATGGCTTTCTTCCTCCCATATGCCCACTCCCTCATTTCAAAATGCCACTGACCCAATTAAGGGAGTACAATTGCGCAGCTGTAATAAATATTCAGCTGATAAATATACGAAGCGGGCCGGTAATGATTATGTATTATGTGTCCTTAGGAACTGCTTAGATATGTAAAACATTTTCTGTATAAATAGAGAGCAGGAGTCTGCAACTACTTGTACATGCCTTTGGAAATAATTCTGCTCTATCCTGGGCTGTAATAAATACCCTTCTTTTCAACTTTAATTAGCTGGGGAGTGGTTCTGTCCATGCTTCAAAAGGAGCAGAGAGAGGAAGAGAAACAGAAAACAGGGACAGCATTTCCACAAGAACCCTGGCTATTTGTCAGCATCAGCTTAGCTCCCATGGCAGTCTGGGCACAATTTCCAAACAGCAGCAGGCTGCATATTCCCTCTGTCAGCAAAAAACAGGGTGTTGTTGCCCCAGGCACAGCCCTGGAGCAGCTTACGCTCTCAGGGTCTGGACGCCGCCACTGCCGGCATGATTGAGTGCAGGCAACCAGCGGCAGCAGGCTGGTCTCCACAGGCCAGTGCTGTGGCAGGTTAGTGAGGCAGGCAGCGCAGGAAACACAGCGACAGCAGTTGCTGTGCTTTTGCAAGTGGCCTCATGCTATGGACTCGACTGTGTGCAGGCTGGCAGTGGCTGAGCCTGGGAAGCGTGATTGGGATGGCTTGCTGTGGCTACACCCGTCCTGTCGGGAAGGCAGTTGGGCGGGCACAAGGTTGTTGCAATGACAAGCTGGTTTATGGAAACGATAAAGGACCACAGGGAGGAAAAGGCAAGGGGGGACGGGGGAGGGAAGGGGTCCTAATGGAACCAACAAGCAAGCCCTCACACCTTCCAAGATACCCAAAGCACAATGGCTTCAGTTGTGCCACAGATAGCTGCTTTTATCTCCTAAAATTCCTCCCACAGCTTGATTTCCTGGGCATCAAGGTATTTACCCCATTGTGGAGGCTTTCTCTGCCCTGATTGACTGCCAGGAGAATCCTCTATGGGGACATGTATGTCCGCACATATACAGTCTTTATAGGAGCCTTTCACTTTATGTGTAATGTATTGTTGTATTGCACTAAATAGTTATTTAGCTGTTTACACTGGGTGTTGGTGATACTCTCCCTTACAAAACCTCTTGGCAGTCTGTATGCCCCATGGGTGGTCCCTCCCATTGTTCCCCCCCCAGTGTTATCCCATTGGCCATGGTCCTCTTTCCACGCTCTCTTTCCCCTGGGTATAAAATCCCCTGCAGGAAGAGGCCCGGCCTCTTTCGTCACCTGGGGGTCTCTGCTATCACGTGTGTACTACATCAGGAATAAACTGGATATTTGTCCCCCCCGTGGTGAAAGAGCGCTTCTCGTCTTTTGCTTTGCCTTTTGTGGAATCCGTTTGAGCTAGAGTCCAGAGCTGGCCGGAATTGGACTCATATAAGGCTCAGAAACAAACGGATTACTGCAATGTATGTTGAGGCATAAATAAGAACTAGATCTGTCCCTCTCCCCGTCTCTACAAATGCAAGGAAAAAAACTCATCTAAATAATGTGTGAAGAAATCACATAAGAATATGAGTTAATTGCTTAGGGAAACATAAGGAGCTTGTCTAAAAAGGGAGTAAAGATTGAGAGCTGTGCAGCACAACACATAGTGATTAGCTGAACCTGAGCTCTGATCTTACAGAGCTAACTGGAAAGGGTACATATGTTTTTGTTTATGAACAAAGAATACAAAGTCACTTGTAGCACAGTGGCATGCTGTGAAACACACTAAAAGTTGCAATGGATAATGTATAGCTCTCTACAGACTAATTTACAAGAAAAACCTATTCAAATCTGGCTTGGGCTAACTCTACTCTTTGTGATAGATACCTGGAGAATAGAAACATGGAGAGTGACAGCACCTTAATATTTTCAGACAGCACTTTTAAAGTAAAGAAGCTTAAGAAATTGTACTCCTAAACTCCAGTGGATAATAGTAACAGCTAAGTATTAATTTTTAGATTACTGTCATATTAAGAAAACACACTGTCTGTTCAGGACTTCAGTCTGTGTGAACCCCAAAGAGAAGAAGCACAAAGCCTAAAGTTGGCACTGGACAGACCCTCTTAGTTCAGCCCTTGCAAGTAAGCAGTGTCCTCTCTGTGATATATGTTGTGACCGTGGTCACAGGGGTTTTCAGGATGAAGAAGAGACGAGAATGTTGACTCCATGATCAGAAGGCTTGATTTATTATTTTGTGATATATGTTACGTTAAGACTATACTAAAAACAAACAGAAAGGAAAAGGTTTCTTCAGAAGCTAAGCTAAGCTAAGAATAGAAAAGAATGAATAACAAAGATCTGTGTCTCAGACAGAGAGCGAGAGCCAGCTCTGCCATGAGTGGTCAGTAAATCCAAACATCTACAGGAGACCAATCATGGGTCCACCTGTTGCATTCCACAGCAGCAGATAACCATTGTTTACATTTGGCTGCTGAAACTGCAGCTTCTCACAAGAAAAATCCTAAGAAAGGATTTTTCATGAAAGATGTCTGCGACAATATGTTATGGAATAATTCGTGCTTGTGTGAAATGTACATGAAATAAGTTGTGCTTGTACAAAAAATTCTCAAAGTTTTAAAACCAAAAGACACAGCTGGGGAAAAGATTGCTTCATAATTGCGAAACCACAGATGGCAGCAGAGAGAAAGACCTAATAAGTAAATAAAGAGATGTAGCTCCCTGCAGAGATGGGCCCTTTTCCTGAGACAGTCTAGAAGACACCCAAGCGATGAATACTCAATAAGTATCTACGATCAAGATAGTCAGAGTCGTCAAGAGCGTGCATCCTAATACCAGGTTCCTGTAACTCAATGATCAGCATTCATTGCTTCCCAGAAATGGTTTTGTCCAGCCCAGCACAGAGAAAAGGAGACTACATGAATATGTGAAGCGATGAAAAGAAGAAACTCTGCCCCAGGTGGAAAAAACTGTATAAAACTAACCCAACAGAGACAACATTTGTGAAAAGAGGGGATACAAAGCAGTAGAGTTTGGATCAGTGTTCACCCAGCGCCAATCCCAGGCTCAATGCTGTCCCTTTGATTGTGGATATCAGAAACCAAATCTCAGTTGCAAAATAAAAACCTATTTTTGGTTATTAATTTGGCTTTATCATTTATTAGCGATAACAATCTTGGTGACCCCAACGTGATCTGATTTAGGGGTCTAGGGACCTTCTCCGTTCAGGATGTGCCCTGCTCTTTTCAGTGGCCTGACTGGGTTGGGAAACCCCATGGAACCCATTGGATCTCGAACTAAATTCCAGCCAGAGCCACGATCAAAGAGGGGATAAAAAGGGGCTGAGAGCTCTCAGGTAACTCGGACAGATCCAGGGAAAGGGTCTTCAGAGCCATGGCGCAGCTTTTTTTCACTCATAAAATTCTACATGCACAAGGAGCCCATGCGGGAAAAAGGACTGTAAGTTCTTTTTTGAGAAGAGTGAGGTGTGATCGAGCATGTGTGTGAGAAGTGATTTTATCACGAGGAGAGTTTGGACCCCAGGATCGCAGTTCCACTCTCCCGCGAGGGAAGTGGTTGGTCAAGGGGGAAGCAGACGTAACATGGTAAAACTCATTTTCATGCGTAAAGGCTGAAACTAGGGGAGTTTGGGGTTGATCATGGGGAGGATCAAAATGGGAAGGCATGTTTGCTGGTTTTTGGGAACTGGTAAACCTGTGAGGCTAGTAGACTGGTAACACTGAAGAAAGATTATGCATAAATACAGTACCGGTTAAAAACTAGGATTCATTTTGGGATCCCAGTGCATAATTATGGTAAGGAGATGCTAGAAAAATAGTTCTTTGTCTTTCTGAGAAAGATGTGACAGAGGAAAAGCAAAGCTCAGGGAAAAACCCAGGAGAAGCCCATAAAGGAATAAGGAAATGGTTTACCCAGGATTTTGACAGACAGCCTGTTGGTGTGGATGTTAGAACATTGGGAGGATTGTCCCGAAAGGAGAAGGAAATCTAAGGAGAAAATGATTCATTATTGTGTAGAAATATGGGGAGATGAGGAAATTAGAAAACTTCTAGTCTGGCCTGTGTTTGGCACCTTCAAAAGATGGACTTGCCAAGCTTTACATAATTATGTGAATGGTAAGAATTCACAGGATAAAGAAGAAAGGGACTATTCCAGATTATGGGAATATGCTAGTACAGGGTTATTCCCAATGAAAATTTACAAAGGTGCTGCAATCCAGAGCAAAGCATGGGAACCTTTAGATAACCTCCCACCCTCGTATCTAACTCCCCACCTCAACCCGTGCAAGCTCAGGTTCCTTTGCCCATACCCACAGATCCCCTGCACCAACCCAACAAACCCAGGCACTCCCATTTCTCATACAGCCTCCAGAAGTCCCGCTCTTACAATGGCAGGCTTTGGCATTGCAATATCCACAAGACTATTCCCAGCCCCCACCCCCACCACAGCCAGCAGAAAACAGAAAGCAAACCCTTCCCACCAGGGAAACCAGTTCTCCCCCAGCCAGCAGGACGTGGCACAAAACAAGGAAGGTAAATAATGATGATAGTGAGAACAAAGAAGATAAGCATAATCTCCTCCCTTTAAGAGAAGTGACAGCCACTCCGGGAATTAGTGGATATGTAAACGTACCTATTAATAATGGGGATGTAAGAGCTTTTAAGAAAGAAATGGGACCGCCGATGGATGATCTGTTGGGGGTAGCAGATAGACTGGATGAATTCCTAGGAACTAGCATATACTCCTGTGACGATATTAATGCTATATTGAGGTCATTGTTCAACAATGAGGAATGAGAAATTATAAGGCAAGCGGTGATACAAGACTGGGAACATAGAAACCCCCAGGAGCTGTGAGGTGAACAGAGATGGCCCAGCCAGTGACCAATGTGGAACGCTCAGACAGAGGAAGGCAGGAGGAAAATGACAGAACTAAGGAATATGATAATACAAGGCATATGGGAGGCGGTACCAAAGGGGCAGAACATTAGCAAAGTAGTCAGGGAATGCCAAAAGAAGGATGAAACGCCCACTGAGTGGTTAGAAAGGCTGAGAAGAAGTCTCCAGATGTATTCAGGGATAGACCCCAATTCCTGAATCGGGGAAATCCTGTTAAAAACACAATTTGTTGTAAAGTAATAGGAAGACATACAGAGGAAACTTGAGAAAATAAAAAATTGGCAGGATAAATGATTGCAGGAATTACTTAGAGAGGTGCAGAGGGTTTATATGAGGAGGGATGAAGAAAAGCAGAAGGCACAAGCAAAGGTGTTGGTAGCAGTGGTTAGGGAAGCACAAAAACAGGAATGGGCCCAAGACCCTGTAAAACCAACACAGAGCCATCAGCCTCAGAGGAGACAGAACCCCTCCCAGAAGAAGAACTCAGACAGGCAGAGAAATATCCCAGAGTGCTTTTATTGCAAGAAGAAAGGCCATTTTAAGAGAGAATGCAAAAAGAGGATGAAAGATGAAAAAAATCTTCCAGGAAGATTAGAGGTGTCAGGGGATTTTTTATTTACAGTCCAGAACATCTAGAGAGTCTTTGATAAAGCTAAAGATAGGACCGCAAAACCAGGAACTGATATTCTTAGTAGATTCAGGAGCTGAGAAGAGTACTGTTCAGTGGTTGCCACCAGGATGCGCTAAAAGCAAAGTTAAGCAAAGTTTTGCCCCAGTTACTACGGTGGTAACTGGGGCAAAAGGGGAACCTTTCAAAATTCCTGTAATTAAAGATGTAGAAATAGAATCAGAACCTAGGTTTTATTAGGGAATATACAACTGGTTGAAGAAGCAGATTATAATCTGCTAGGGAGAAACTTGATGGTAGCTCTGGAAATAAGTCTGATTGTGCAAGAATCCCAGTTTATGGTAAATCTATATCGATTAACCACAGAGGATGAGGATAAAATAGATCCTAGAGTCTGGCATACCCAAGAGGAAGCTGGAAGGCTAGAAATGGAGCTGATCCATATTGAAATTGACAGACCAGAAGATCCAATTAGAATCAAGCAATACCCCATTCCTATGGAAGGAAGGAGAGTATTGAAACGTGGGATAGAAGAGCTAATAAGAAAGGGGACTTTGGAACCTTGCATGTCTAGGTATAACACTCGCATCTTGGCAGTATGAAAGACTGATGGTAGTTATAGGTTAGTACAAGATCTGAGAGCGGTGAACAGGAGGACTAAAATGATATTTTCTACAGTCTCAAATCCTTACACCTTGTTGAATAATATCTCTCCTGAAGATACCTGGTATAGTGTGATAGACTTGAAAGATGCTTTTGGGACCTGTCCCCTAGCTAAAGATAGCCGGGACTATTTTGCTTTCCAATGGGAAGACCCAGAAACAAACAGAAAGCAGAAATTCAGGTGGACATCTCTGCCTCAGGGGTTTGTAGATTCACTATATCTGTTTGGTCAGGCTCTTGAAGTCAGTTTGTGCCAATAGAAGGGACTAAATTATTACAATATGTGGATGACCTATTGGTAGCTGGTCCAAGAGAGGAAGACAAGGAGTAAGAACCATAGCATTACTAAATTTCTGAGGGGATAAAGGATTAAAGGTTTCAAAGTTAAAACTACAGTTTACTGAGCCCAAAGTTAAATATCTGGGACATTGGTTAACAAAAAGGAAGAAGAAGTTAGATCTTGAAAGAGTAGCAGGAATTGTTGTTTTACCCTCCCCACAGACAAACTGAGAGATTAGACAGCTACTGGGACTTCTAGGGTATTGCAGACAGTGGATTGAGGGATATAGTGAAAAGGTAAAATTCCTGTATGAGAAACTCACTACTGATAGGTTAAAATGGACAGAACAAGATGAGGAGGGATTCAAAGAGTTAAAGGAAACACTTATGGCAGCTCCAGTATTGAGCTTTCCCAATGTAAAAAGGCCATTTCAGTTATTTGTGGATGTTAGTAGTCATACTGCCCATGGAACATTAACACAGGATTGGGCAGGAGCTAAGAAACCAGTGGGATATGTATCAAAACTTTTGGACCCTGTGAGCAGGGCTTGGCCCACTTGTTTTCAAGCAATTGTGGCAGTAGCACTTAAGTAGAAGAAGCTAAGAAAGTAACTTTTGGGGCTCCATCGGTAGTTTATACTCCTCATAGCGTAAGAAGTATATTACAACAGAAAGCAGACAAATGGCTCACAGATGCTAGACTCCTGAAGTATGAAGCCATATTGATCCACTCACATGATTTAGAATTATGGACAACTACTGCACAAAATCCAGCTCAATTTCTGTTTGGAGAAGCCTAAGGAGAGCCTACTCATGATTGTGCTGAGGTGGGGGAACTGCAGACAAAAATAAGGCTGGATTTGGAGGAAGAGGAATTAGAAGAAGGAGAAAAATGGTTTGTGGATGGGTCAGCGAGAGTTATAGAGAGGAAAAGAAAGTCAGGATATGCGATTGTGGATGGCAAGACAGGAGAAGTAGTAGAGTCAGGACCCCTAAATGCTAGTTGGTCAGCTCAAGCCTGTGAATTGTATGCAGTATTACGAGCCTCAAGAAGATTAAAAGGAAAGGAAGGAACAGTTTTTACAGATTCGAAATATGCATTTGGGGTAGTCTATACCTTTGGAAAAATTTGGGAGGAAAGAGGACTAATTAATACCTGAGGACGAGGGCTGGTTCATGGGGAAATAATAAAACAAATCTTAGAAGCTATCAGGGAGCAAGAGGTGATTTCGATTGTACACTTGAAAGGACACCAAGCAGGGATACAGTTTCAAACTCAGAGGAAATAATCTGGCAGACAAGGAAGCTAAAAATGCAGCTTTATTGAAGGTAAGTACCCCGGAAATCGAGGAGAGTGAGGCTCAGGAATATCCTCCGTATCCTTCCCAAAAGGAAATTGAAGGATATGAGAAAATAGGGGGAAGGTTAGAAGAAGGTAAGTGGAGATTGCCAGATGGAAGAGAACTACTATCTAAGGACTATACCTGAAAAATTTGAGGAGATTACATCAGCAGACTCATTGTGGGACCCTTGCAGAACAATTTCTGAGATTCTTCAGATGTAAGGTGATTTATGAATTGGCCAAGCAGGAGGTGCAAGGACGCATGATCTACCAGAAGGTCAACTGGGCCAGGGCACAACAGGCAGTATTGGAAAGTTGCCCAATAGCGTACTGTCCTTTTGAAAGGATCTGGGTAGATTTTACTGAATTGCCCAAAGTAGGAAGGTATAAATTTTTATTTGTAATAGTTGATAAACTAACCCATTGGGTAAAGACCTTTCCAAGCTCTAGGGCTACAGCTCAGACAGTGTCAAAAGTTCTACTAGAATAAATTGTAACCTGATATGGAACAGTAAATTACATAGATTCATATCAAGGGACACATTTCACCTCAAAAATCATTAAACAACTAGCAGAGGCCTTAGGAATCTGGTGGGAATACCATACTGTTTGGCATCCTCAAAGCTCAGGGATGGTTGAAAGAATGAATCAGACATTAAAGGCACAATTATCAAAACTAATGCTAGAAACTAAAACGTCCTGGCTAAAATGTCTCCCCTTAGCTTTACTAAACATCAAGACCATGCCTCCCTCTGAGACAGGGCCATCACCCTTTAAGATGTTATACGGAATGCCTTATGAACATGGGATGCCAATAGGACACCCTAGGGTAGAAGATGGACAAATACAACCCTATCTAAAAGCAATAAATAGAAATCTACAGGAATTGCAAAAGCAGGGAATAGTAATACAGAGCACCCCTTAGGGGTTCGCCATACATAAAATATAACTGGGAGATAAAGTGCTCATAAAAGCCTGGAGGAAAGTCCCCCTCACCCCTCACTGGGAAGGTCCTTTTCTTGTCCTTTTAACCACAGACACAGCCATTCGAACAGCGGAGAAATGCTGGACACACGCATCTCAGGTGAAAAAGATTGAACACCAGGAAGGGACACTTGAGTGGAAAGTTACCTCTCCCCCATGAGACTTAAAATTACACCAAGTAAATGACCAAGAGGGATCAGATAAGTTGTATAGTGACTGGTTGTGAATGTTATCCATTCGTCTATTTTAAATGTGAATATTGTCACGAGGTTTGGGTCACACATTGTTAAGAAGGGGTATAGAACTAAGGGCTTGTGCACAAGGTGCATAGAGGACAAACAGTATCTGACTAGCCATATCTTTGAACTCGCTACTGATTTGGGCATAATAGAGTTAGACTCCCCAGATTGGTATCACTTGTTTAAAAAAAATGGGATAGGGGGAAAATTGGATTCAAAATCTCAAATCCTAACAGTCAAGTGCTGGAGGTTGAATAAAGTACCCTGCAGAGAAGATGTGGTCAAGCTGTCAAGGTGGGGCACTTTTAAAAGGCGGTTTGCGATTTGGTCCGGGTACAGAACCCTGGAAGAATACTCTTGCTGACGAGAAGATGGTTTATCTTGCCACTGGTGGCAACCCAGCGGGCATAGGCAAGGGCAGAGGAGTACACCTATGGGGAATCCTTATGGGCCTGAGCCTAGTTGTGTGCAGAACAACTAGTCTGCACCCAGAAAATCCACCCAGCACTGAGAGGCAAAGTCCTGGTAATGAGTGCGGGTGATGCTTGCAGACTGTCCTGGAGGGACATGGAGAAACAGAAACTTCAACATACCCAGCCCCAGAAGACTGCAGTAGTGGTAAGAAAAGTGGGTACTGTACCTTAAATGGCACTCGATATAGAATATGCGAATTGGATGGAAAAACAGTATGTTATATCCAAAAAACAACATCTAAGGACGGGCAGTCAGAAACACCCATACATAAAATGTATAAGAGGGATACAGAGCAGATACCTGTTCCTGCTTGTAATCAATGTAATAGCACAATGTGGATTGGGGGAAAAATGAAATCAATATTTGTAGCCTGTTTTCAAGTTAACAAACTATGTTATGACAACACTCAATTAGAAATGTGTGTAATGGGCGGAAAAACTTACTGGGTGGGAAGAAATTTGAAATATAAAAATAGATTAGCCCTCAATAATGAGCCTGTTATTCTTTATCTCCTTGAGGATAACGATGACAGGGTCTGCTTACAAATCGATAAAACTTTCTGTTTTTCACGGAACAAAGAGAGAGTAGAACTGTAAAATAAAATGAAACAGATGGCCCAAGAATTGAGAAGGCAAGAGCCAGAAATGAGACAAAGGAGGGTTGAACAGGAGAGGTTAAAGACCCTGAGTGAACAATATGATCAACTGGAAAAACAGTACAGTGATTGGGGATTGCTTGCTTCAAACAGGAATTTATTTATAGATCTGATACAGGAAATTGCTACTGAATTAGGATTTTCTAACTGTTGGGTTTGCGGGGGGCTTAAGTCATCCAAGAAATGGCCTTGGAAAGGTGAGAGTTTAACTCCAGACCAACTTCTAAAATGGGACAATGCTCAAATTTCAAGAATAATACAGAGACATGAGGGATGGGTTTTAGATCAAAGGATAATTGGAACAATTTGTATTAGTAGAAAAGGAAAGGAATATACTGAGATAGTGGGATATACCCCCTGTACCCTAGCAGTGAACTCAAATAACAAAAGCAACGTCTGGCAACCAGAACCTCCTGCTGGGTATTGGAGTTATGAGAAGGGAACAAACTGTGAATGGAATGAAAAAAAATGGACTTTCTTGGAACAAAGGCTCTGGAGCTAACCCTTACCAATCCCTGGAAGAACTAAGGGGTTACTGGAATGAACCAGAAAACACAAAAATGGAAAGCCCCTAATGGGATTTATTGGATATGTAGGAAAAAGGCATATAGTGAGTTGCCCCAAAAATGAAAAGGATCATGCACTTTAGGAGTGATTTGATCTGTTTCCTTTACACTACCCAGATCTGAAAGTAGTTTATTGGGAGCACCTCTACACAAAACTTTAAATAGAAAGAAGAGAGAAATAAAGAAGTGTGGAGAGCTTTGTAGATGCCTGGCTAGCTGAGAAAGGGCAGATCAAAGAAAAAGAAGGGAAAAGGAAAGAAGAAGCATTCTTAATGATTCTTAATGTGAGAAACATGGCCATTTACCAAATGCCTAAATGGTTCAAAGCAATGCCCGGGAATATTGTTGCCTTACTAATTTTTGCTCTCTTAATAGACAGTGCAGGTGTCATTAACAGAGTAGAAGCCCATCCAGTATGAGCCCCACCTCAGCCTAAGACTAATATTTGGGTTACCTTGGCACATTTAACCAATCAGGAAGCTATTTGTCTGTCATTATCTTCTCCTGATAATCTATTTTCAACCTGTTTAGTGGGATTACCAGCAGATGCCTGGCCATGTCTTTCACATGTACCCATCTGCAAGACCAACAATGCTAAGGCAAGTGTAGACCACTGAGACCAATGGATTTCTCGTTTTCCCATAGCACCTCAAGAATCCCAAGAATTGAAGCTGTTAGGTTCAATTATGGCAGATGCATGTCTTAACTTTCCACATAAAAGACAGCTTTCTGCCAAGAACCATTCCATTGTAACTTCTAGCATGGCTGTCTACTGTAATGCAACAGCCTGGTGCAATTATACTACAAAAACTGTGTCAATCTCATCAAATGACCCTATTCAATTGCCACCAGGATATTTCTTGATATGTGGGGACTGTGCTTGGCCTGGAATCCCATCGATGCTGCGAGGGGGACCATGTACAATTGGACGGTTGTCTCTCCTTACACCTAATATGTCCATGATATTAAATATGAGCCACCGTCATCATCAGAGTGAAAGAATAGCTCATGCATTTGTTGCAGACTGCAGAGATGATGTAAAATTCTGGTCCCCAAGAGCCATAGTTACAGCATCATTCTTGACTCCAGGTGTATCGGCAGCAGGTGCTCATGCCATCCTAAACAAATTGGGTTGTTGGCTTGCTAAGCAAACCAGTGCCACCTCTTTAGCACTTTCTAGCCTTTTACTTGATGTTGATTCTATTCGTCATGCTACACTTCAAAATAGAGCTGCGATTGATTTTCTGTTACTTGCACAGGGCCATGGTTGTGAAGAATTTGAAGACGTGTTGCATGAACCTTTCTGACCACTCACAGTCTATTCACTCTCAGCTCTCGGAATTACAGAGGTTAACTGGGAATTTACAAGTAGAATCAAGCATTGGTATTGATGGATGGCTCAAATCCTTAGGCCTTGGATCATGGTTACGCTCTAATATTAAGGTTGTCATTGTAGTAGCATTGTAGCCTTGTTAATTGTATTAATTTTGCCGTGTTTTTGCATATGCTTGCAGAATATGGTGCAAAAGATGATATCTGCTGCATTTAATCAGACCATGCTTGTTCAACGGAAAAACGGGGGAAGTGTCGGGAGCTTTGTAGACACCTGGCTAGCTGAGAAAGGGCACGTACCACTAGTGGAGCATGAAGGACACGGACCTAGGAGTCAGCAGTCAGTGTCTAATGACAGACAAGGACACTTCAACCTTTGTGCAACATGAGGATAGAAAGGAGAAGGTTTGCCAGAAAATATGAAGAATAGTTTCAATAGTTGCAATAAAGAAACCACAAGAATGTAGAAGTAGGCATAGTTAGATGATAAGTAATTGACCAATCCTGAGCTCAGCTTTGCAATATGTATGAGCTTCATTAACTCCAATATAAATGTACGTGCTTATTGATCAATAAACGAGATCTGCTGATCACCCATATTGGAGTGCTGCTTTTTCTCCCACCGATACTACAAAGAAGAAATTCTCTATTGTAGGCAGCAGCCAGACATGGGGGGAAGAGGAGTAGCCAGCAGAGAAGATAATAGAATATTATGGCCCTGCAACATGCGCCCAAGATGGGAGCTGGGGATATAGGACCCCAATTTATCTATTGAATAGATTAATAAGGCTCTAGACAGCAGTAGAGATCATATGAAATCATACCTCAGAATGCCCTTGAGCTATTAGCAAGGCAACATTCCCAAATGCGAGCTTTTGTGTACCAAAATCAGATAGCACGAGATTACTTGTTTGCTGAAGAAGGGGGAGTTTGTGGAAAGTTTAATGAATCTAAATCGTGTATAGAAATTGACGATTATGGGAGACCATCAGAGGCCTTGCGCCAGATATTAAAAAGCCGGCATATGTTCTGGTCCAGAAATGGAATTCCATCCTCCAGGTGTCTTGGTGGGATCAGTTGTTTGAAGGAGCTTGGTGGAAGAAGGTAGTGGTTTTCATATTATGTTCAGTCGCCGGGGTTATATTTCTACCCTGCTTAATACTGTGTTTTATTAGATTAATACATTCAGTGGTACAGGGTATGCAGATAGCAGTTCTGCCTATAGACCCAGAACATGCTCCCCAGAAACTGAATCAAATTCCTAAAGTATCTAAAATAATAAAATTAGGAGAAAGAGAGGTAAACAGTACGGCACCAGAAGCCCTGGCTAAATTTGAGGAATAGATAAAAGAAGATGGGATTGTTTATAGAATATACCAGGAAGTACCACAAGGAGAATGGGATAGAAATGGGGAGTCCAAAGAGGACTAAGGGGGTCCCTTTCTCCTAAAAACAGTGAACAAATAGGTTATAGAAACTAGAGTAGTTATACAGATTTAGAAAAAAGCTCACAATTAGTTGAAAAGTATAAAAATTGTAGAAAGGAGCACAAATTAATGTGTCTATGTAGAAGGGGAGGGATTGTGATATATGTTATGGAATAATTTGTTATGGAATATGCTTGTGTAAAATATACATGAAATAAGTTGTGCTTGTATGAAAAATTCCTAAAGTTTTAAAACCACAAGCTACAGCTGGGTAAAAGATTGCTTCACAAATTGTGAAACCACAGATGGCAGTGGAAAGAAAGACCTAATAAGCAAATGAAAAGACGTAGCTCCATGCGGAGATGGGTCCTTTTCCTGAGACAGTCCAGAAGACACCCAAGCGATGAATACTCAGCATTCATCGCTTCCCAGAAATGGTTTTGTCCAGCCCAGCACAGAGAAAAGGAGACTACATGAATATGTGAAGCAATGAAAAGAATAGGAGAAACTCTGCCTCAGGTGGAAAAAACTGTATAAATATAACCCAACAGAGACAACATTCGTGAACAGTGGGGATCCGAAGTGGTAGAGTTCGGATCAGTGTTCACCCAGCACCGATCCCGGGCTTGATGCTGTCCCTTTGATTGTGTCTATCGGAGACCGAATCTCAGTCGCAAAATAAAAACCTATTTTTAATTATTAATTCAGCTTCATCATTTATTACCTATAACATCTTCATTTACAATGATAGCATATGAGTTCCATGGCATCTCACAGGTGTTCCTGCACTGCCAGTACATGATACTCCACTTTGTAACCTCATTTCATCGTATTTTTAAATGAAGTACATGTCCAATCCTACAGTCTTCAATAAGCAGCTGTTCAGAATATCCTGTTTTTCTTACCTGCTGGCTATCCTATCATGTCACTAACTCATTATTTTCTGCGAGATACATTTTTTCCATTTATAAAATGGTTACAATGGCATTTGCAAGATAAAGTTGTAGTTCAGTGACAGAAATATATCCAGCCCATAGCAACAGAATTGTGTACTATCTGTTATTCACAGAAGTCCCTCAACATCAGTCAAATTTTGATATTTTGGTAGCCATAGGGTTTCTTCTGAACAACAATTGCTTATTCCATTATGTTGCAAAAAAAGCATTCTTGTCTGAAGGTGTTTGCACTGTTTACAGTCCCCAAGAAGAGAGGCACTTCCTCCAAAAGTCAGAACCAAGTTTATGGCTCTATTTAAACACAGATGAGCACATTTACAGCTCACTATGGCTCATCTTCTGAGAAAACCCCAATTGTAAACACATGATGAAACAAAAGGTTTTGTATTCCTATCACATGTGACATTAGCTTTCAAAGAGTTGCTCCTCCATTGATTAGTTAAACAGATCAATGAATGCATCTTCATATGTTTTGCTCTCAGGCACATGATGATTTCAGTGGGGTTGTCCCGAACCCGGCCAGGAGATGGACTTCAATGATCCTTGTGAGTCCCTTCTGGCTCAGGGTATTCTATCATTCTGTGATTCTATGTTAAGTAACAACACTTGTGATGCTTTCAGAGTAAATGAAGTATGTGCAATTGCTTTGCTTTAGCTGCTTTAGTTTTGAGGAATTTATTTCCTCTGAAAGCATTGATACATCTTGCATAAGGGGTGTTGCTATCAATTGAAGTGTATTTTTCACTACATGTTCAAAACACTGAACTCTATTCATGAGTTGTGGAGTTATTTCAGTTGTATTGTTATAGGTAAAAGTTATGTTAAATTATAGTTCCATTATATTGTATTAATTATGTTATATTAATTGCATTGTGTTAAGAGTGGGGGGAGGGGTTATTAGAACGTTCTAGGAGAAGGGTCCAGGGTTTGGTGGAAGGGCAGTCTGGCGGGGCAAGGCGAGGTTGAAGAGGGATTGGATGGAAGATCTGACCAATCATTCGAAGCTCTGCAGAAACGATTGGTCCAGAATGAGCAGCATTAAGACCAATGAGAAGCCTGGAAATGGACCAATCACCATGCAGAGCCAAAGTGGACCAATCCTGGACTCAAAGGGGGCTATAAATGGAAGGAGTTCAGTGGAGTTGGGGGTCTTTTTTTAGAAACTTGTTTTGTGGGGAGGGCCCAGGAACACTTGGAGGTAGCACACTGTTCTGTTTTTTGGCTCGCTGTGTGGGTTCTTGGGCTTATCCTAGGTACTCCATTCCTTGCGGCTATTTTAATAAACGAGAACCTCTTTCTCCAGAGAAAGTTTGTCCTCGCTTCATAACTGTTTTGCACACTCACCCCTGAACTATGGTTTTTTCCTTCTCACAAAACACTTCCTGAACTATTTCCCTCTTTGCAGCTGAGTTTTAAAATCTTCCATTGCTAAAACTTTCAACCCATGTTAGAGAAGTTTATTTCCATCTCATTGCTTCTAGACAGGGAATTATTCAAATGAAAGCCCACTCTGTGGAAGCCCTGGAAGGCCTTCTCCTATGCCCCACTGGCTCCTTCCTGAAATAAACAGGGCAGGAGACTTTCTCTCCTATAAATGCCTTTATTAAAAATGATCAGCTCAGGATTAAGGGGTGGCTCAGCAGATCTGCAGCGTCTGTCGAGTCTCTCAGCGTGATGCTGAGGAGGCGGGTAATTCACAGTCTGGCCACTAGGGGCAGAACTGAGCGATCTTACTTCTCTCTAATTTCCCAGTGAGATTTCACTGCAGCCCCCGACATTGGGGACTACTCCAAGCTCAGGGTGAGGGTCCACGAAGGTCTTCAGTCATCCAGCATCTTGTTCCTCACACCTGGACGCTATTTTAATCTTCTAATTTCTCTGTTGGGTTGCTATTTTGGGGTTTTTTCCGTCTATCTGTAGCAGTCCCAGGATGCATTTTGCATGTTCCCTGCCTCTGTATCTCGTTTTGGGGACACCTCTGCCTCTGTTGTTTCAGGGGAAGACCACCAGCCCAGCCCGGCTAAGGTTTTCTACTAATACAAAGAGAGCCATCAATCGTAATTACCATAACAAGCAGCTCCTTTTGCAGCCAAAACTCGTCTGGCTACTTTTTAAACAAGCAGCAGTGAAACTGGCCCGGGAGCTTTTTAAAACTTTTCTTTTACAAAAAAAACACTGGCAAAATTTTGTTCATAGCACTTCCCCTGTTCCTATGCCTAAGCTCCTGGGGCCCTTAGGCCCTTTTCCCTGATTGGGCCTCACCTGGGTACTGTCTGGACCAAGGACTGCCGGGAGGCCCCGGGGGGAGGGACTTTAGACCTTGGGAGCAGGATGGAGTTGGGGCTGAACATCTCACCGGCCAACTGAATTGAACATCTATGGACATTGTGCAAAAGTCTCTTCTGTTTCTTTACCCTGGACTTACTAGCAGCTTTTAAACTGCAACAGATGGCGCCCGAAAGGTGGACCCTGGATTACTCTGAGACCTCTTCTCCTGGAAAACATCTGCACCAGACCACCCCGACAATTTTCCTACCCCAGTGTGGTGAGTTTGAGATTTTAGTTCCTTCCTCCTTGTACTCTCGGGTGTTGGGAAGAGACTGAGCTAAGATGGAGACAACGCTCACCCACGCACAACAAGAAATTTACCTCTACCTTAAAGAGTCTTTTCCTCAAGAAAACTTTTGGTCTTCAGATGAGGAGTTGAAGTATTTTTTACAGTTATTATTTAAGCATTTTCCTCATATTTCACGGAACTTAGTCCTAACCGATGAATTCTTACAAGTGCTTCATGAAAGGTCAAGAGCTAACACAGAATTGTGTTCTTTATTTGGTATGCTGTTAAAATGCGCTGTGAGTCTTGGGGAGGGACATCAGCTGAAAACCGCTCCCCCGAGTTCTCCCGTCTGTACTCCCACTGCCCAAGACGGCGGAGACCGCATGGCAGGGGCCACGGGGTTTCCCCTTCCGCCCTCTGCTCCCCACGCCTCCTCCGACAGACGCGTTCACCTGGGTTGCTATAGCACCGCAAGACGTGGCGGGGGTAGCAAGAGTCGGAGCCCTTCGGACAGGGCTACCACCGCTCCATGCCGCGCTGCGGCTCTCCCCCCCACGGAAAGCCCGCTGCCACCCCGCTGCCGCCCAGCAGAGCCAGAGCGAGCTGGCCGATGCTCGCTGGCCAGTGCTCCTTTGGGCCGAGGGCGGGCAAGTGAGACCAGCGGGCCCGGGACGCCGCTGTCGCGGGGCAGACGGACAGCCCCGCCGGGGGATGGCTCAGAGCCACAGTCTTGGCGGAGGAACCGCCGCCCCCGCCCACCACCACTGCTCTGAGAGCCCCGCACGGGTACCGCCCACAGACACCAGCTGAGAGAGACCTCCGGGAGGGTCCGCCCAGCGTAGCTACCCAGCGCCGGGAGTGGGACAAACTTCATGCAGCAGCGCACCCGCAACGCATCCAGCAACACCAACACAAACCCCCTGGCAAAAGTAAAAAAGTCCTTGCCATGAACGTTTTGGGGACAGTAAAATGGTTCAATGTAAAAAACAAATACGGTTTCATAACCCGGAATGATAACAAAGAAGATGTGTTTGTTCATCAGACTGCTGTAAAAAAGAATAACCCCAGGAAATACCTCCACAGTCTAGGAGATGGAGAAATTGTGGAATTTAATATAATACAAGGAAGGAAAGGCCCCCAAGCAGCCGATGTGACAGGACCTGGTGGAGTTGCAGTTCAAGGTAGCAAACATGCACCAGACTACAAACCTGCAAAATATAGAAGTCCTCCACACACAAGGAAATAGAACCCGAAACCAGCAACCATCAAGCCCCAGCAACAGCCTAAAAGCAAGAAGAGCACAGAACATGGGCGAGCTGTCCTGCATTCAAAAACCCATGTCAATAATGAAAGAACCTTCCAGTCTGATAAGTCCCACTTCTTCTAATACCCTTCCCCAATTCCTGCGGCCTTCCTGGCCCCATTCCATTTTCCCCTTTTCCTTTCCATTGTCCTATTACCCCTTTTTTATGTTCCCACAAACTCCTACCACCCTTTCCCGTCTCCCATTGTCTGCGTCCACTAATCCCTTTCCCCAGAGTTCCTTCATACCAGAGGGAGCGTGATTCCAACAGGCACACCATCACCTACGCTGCTGTTTGCAGAGTAGCCTTCTCCTGACTCAGTTTCCTGAAATGCCACATCCCTCCTGCCAGCTCCAACACTCCAGAAAATCTGTTTGGACACTAGAGACTCAGAATTCTTTGCATTTTGAAAGTTGTTTTTTATGTTAATTGAGTTGATCCTTCAGAAAAGCTTTCTTAATAATATAAAAAACGGGGAGTTGTGGAGGCCCTGGAAGGCCTTCTCCTATGCCCCACTGGCTCCTTCCCCTGTTCCTATGCCTAAGCTCCTGGGGCCCTTAGGCCCTTTTCCCTGATTGGGCCTCACCTGGGTACTGTCTGGACCAAGGACTGCCGGGAGGCCCCGGGGGGAGGGACTTTTGACCTTGGGAGCAGGATGGAGTTGGGGCTGAACATCTCGCCGGCCAACTGAATTAAACATCTATGGACATTGTGCAAAAGTCTCTTCTGTTTCTTTACCCTGGACTTACTAGCAGCTTTTAAACTGCAACACCACTCAATATATAATGCCCTTTGGTACCTTTTTTCATTAAAATTTGAGATTTGCTTGTCCTTTTAAATTCTTTTGGAACAGCAAAATTCTCTCTGAATCAATCTGTAAGTTTGCTGTCACAGTATGCAGTGAAAATGAGCACTCCCATGAGCACCTTGAGCCTGTAAGAACTCCTGCTTGAAGTTCTCCTTGGAAGTTCACCGTAACTTCCTAAGGCAGATCCCTATTTAAGCTCTCTATGCTCTCTTGGATCAAAAGGTAAGTACCCTTGGAGGTTAATGGGATTGTAACTGTTTGCATGCTGTAAATGTTCTTGTTTGTGAAAGGTGGAGGAGAAATTCTCTAAAGATACTCAAACCTTCCTTTTGCAAGGAGGGAGGGCTGATTTTATAGCCTTTTCAGATGTACTGGGTTTAGGGAGGAGTCCTGCTCACAGTCTTTATCTGGAAGGTCTTTTTTCATTTCTGCAAGAGAACCATCTCAGATATTGAGCTGTAAGCGTGAGGGCAGCCTGGTATTTTAACAGTAGGACTTTGACTTTCTGGCACTCTAGGAGTGTAATTTCTCAGAGTTGTCACAAGACTGTAGTGTTGGTACCTCTCAGCTCTGAGAGACCAAGTGCACAGTGCTGGAGTCCTTTGAATTAGCACCAACACCTGTCCTTTGCCTACTGGAAAGGGTTTGTGTGTAAGAACCTCTCATGGTCCTTTCTATGGTACATTATTGAGTCTGAAAAGACTGGAAACATACTCCCTAATTAGGGTCTGATCTGAACCTACAGGCATGGGCCAATATGTTCTCACAAAGGCTTCAAAAGACTGCCACACCGGGCTGCAAGTTTCTCCTGGACAATTTAAAAATGGTCTATTTCTGCCTGCTTCTCTCCTCATTTGAGCTTTAAACTGTCTTTATGGCAATTTCTCACTTGACTAAGAAAATGGTCTATGCAATCTACCAGGATAATATTGAAGTGCTATGTCAGAGTGGCCTCCTTCCTGCCCATATTCCAGACACTGGACCTTGGATGCTCATATTATCTAGAAATTACTCCTCAGAGAATGAACTAGAAATTTGCTACTGATGGAATAGCAGTTGCTTCTGGAAAGTAGGTATCTTACTTTTTCAGTGGAGATGATCACTATCATCTAAATTTTAGGTAGTTAGGGCAATTTCATCACACAACCTATTGTTCAGTTTTCCAAGTTTAAGCTTCCTCTTAAACAAAAGATGTCCATGATTCTGGTAGGACATATTCTTCTCTGTATGACTCCAGAAAAAACTAATAAAATATTTTGTTTTAAAAATTCATTTGTCTACAATATTGTTACAGATATAGGAAGAGTAGAAAGATTGTGCATTCTCATATGAGAATAATTCCCTTGCTTAAAAAATAATTGTAAAAAATCATTGTACATCATATACTATTGTGATGTACAAAGACTGGCGGTTTTGCGTAATGATGGATAATTTCTTTACATATGTGTGGAGTGTAGGAAAAAAATATGGTTTTCTTTTATATGCTAGGGCAACTTATGAATTGATCCATACTAACTTCTAGGATTGTGACGTCTGTCTTTACTCATAGTATAAATTAGAGAATATCATTGTATGTTTTCTACATCCAGATGAGAAATTTGTTGCTGAAAGAAAACCTGACTGTTGGAATGAATTTTAGCTTTCACCTGGAGACCTGAAGAAAACTACTCCTCATGAGGTATCTCACTTGTTGCTTTCCTTATAGCATCTTTATTGTGATTTTCTTTCTTTTTACAATGATGTTCTAAAAAAAGCCCTGCAACCAGCTGTAGTGTTGAGAATATATAAATACAAAATGTATTATCTGTATGCATCCAGGATATTGTATTGCTATGCTTTGAAACAATGACTGTGTTACAAAACAAAAAGTTTTAATTGAAAAATACATTTTGAAAGTTGCCCTTGAAAACATACTAAATAAATCTTTGAGTTGTGATGATTTCACTGGCTGAGTGTTCAGGATAATAGCAAGAAACTTAGCTTTACCTTCTTATTCTTTGAAGTGGCCTTCAGTGATGTTAGGATATACCTCTTTTTTATGGTAAAACCCATACAAGCCCCTTGTTGAGCCTCTCAAACCATTTCCCATCTGATACAACCACTCCAAAATATCTCATTATTTTGGTCCTGAAGGATTTCCTTGAAAGGCTCCTTGGACACATAAATTGTTTCTTCCTAAATGATGTATGTAAAAGAACCTAAAGCCATTTGATAAAAATTACTGCTTGTTTTTCCTTCCTGTTTCTGTGTCTCATCGTGTTAAACTAAAATGTGGGAAAATTCAGATATTACTTCTCTGGTTCCTTTGGGAGAGCTCACTGGAGGATTCAGAGATGTAGACTGTAAGCATATAACACATAATACAAAGGGCAGAGAATGAATAATCTTAACAAAAACCATCTTTTATGCCTGAAGGTTTCTAAGGCCCTCAGATAAAATAATAATGGATGGAAAAGAAGTTTTAAAAGGAGTAGTGAAGATAATTCTTTCTATGACAGTACTATTGCTTTTTCAGCTAGCAGAGGAAGTTCTAACAAAAGCATACCTAAGACATGGATTTTGAATTTGTATACCAATGAAAATCCCAAAAGAAATTATTTTTAAAAATTATTCCCATAGACACTTCTTACACACTACAAATGAAAAAGAGAAAGGGTTCTAGTATGTTTCTTTCTCTTTACAAGTCATCCCTAAGATTTCTCTACAGCACAGTCTTACTAATGCAGGTTTACACAGACACACATTTTATGCTCTACAGAAAAGCATAGTAATGTCTCTTCAGCTCCTAGTAAAGATTTAATAGGAGATGCCAGAGCTTAATTGTAGAATCACTGAATCATAGATTAATTTGTATTGTAAGAGCTTTAAAAGTAATTTAGTTCCAATCCCTCCTTACCCTGGACCAGGTTGCTCCAAGCCCCATCCAACCTGGCCTTGAATACTTCCAGGGATGAGGCATCCACATCTTCTCTGGAAAACCTGTACCAGGGCGTCACCACCCTCACAGTAAAGAACATCCTCCTAATATCTATCCTAAACTTATTTTTTTTCAGTTTGAATCCATTCCCCTTTGCCATGTCATTCCACACTCTTGTCAAAAGGCAACTCTCTTGTAGCCTTTTCTGATACTGGAAGGTGCTATATTACTAGGTCATCTAGAGTCTTTTTAGAAATCCCACACACTGGAAGAAAATAAGAAAAAAAAGAAGAAAGAAAATCAACCCTAGTTTAGGAAGGATGTTGAGATGCTGGAGTGTGTTCATAAAAGGACAACAAGGCTGGTGAAGGACTTAGAAGACTTATCGGGAGTGCCTATGGGAGCTGGGGTTGTTGATCCTGCAGAAAAGGAGGCTTGAGGGAGACCTTATCACTGTACAACTGCCTGAGAGGAGGGTGTAGCCAGGTGGGGCTTGATCTGTTCTCCCAGGCAATGAGTGACAGGATGAGAGGACACAGACTGAAGCTGCACCAGGAGAAGTTTAGGCTGGACATTAGGAAAAAGTTCTTCACATAAAGGTTGATTTGGCATTGGAATGGGCTGCCCAGGGTGGTAGTGGAGTCACTGTCCCTGGAGTTGTTTAAGAAGAGACTGGATGTGGCACTCAGTGCCATGGTCAAGTTGACAAGGTGGTGTTAGGTCACAGGTTGGACTCTAAGGTCTCTTTCAACGTAGCTGATTCTGTGATTACCTGATTCTGTGAAAATAAACAAAATACTCAGTTAGAAAATGTGTATTTTGTGACTTTTAAAATATTTTCTTTAATTGTATCTGTTGATTTACATGGGTTTGAATGAGGACAACGGTTAAAAGGATATGGCATCATAAACTATGATTTTGCACAGCATTAAATCCAGTTCCATATAGCTGAATCTTGTTGGAACTCAGGAAATTCCTCTGGCTGCCCAGGAGGATCAAGCCCCTTCCCAGGGGGTTCAGAGACCTCGACACAGAGCCCAAGACCCCTGTGCCTTTGATTTAGCCCTAGGAAAAAACAATTACCAACCTTATATGAAGAATTACAAGCCACAACAGTTTAAGTAGAATGATAGTGAATTTATCATGGGGAAAAAAATAGATTTTTGGGATTTTTTAAATGGGGGTTCAGGGGGCAAGATGGAGGAATCTGAGCGTGTCCAGCCTTCCTCCTTCTTCTTCTTGGCCTCCATCTTCCGCTGTGATGTTGGCACTTTTAGATTGGTTTAGAGTACAAGCTCACTGCCTAACACAAGCGATAAGTATTGGAAAGTAATTTTAAATATTGTACACATAGTTTTAGTGTAAAAAGATAACATTGCCCTGGGGGAGGCAGAGTACCTCTGACTGTCTTGCTGAGCAGACCTTGGCTGGACAAGAGAAAGAATTTTATAGATTAGATACAATAAACAACCTTGAAACCAAGAAATGAAGAGTTCTGACTCCTTCTTTGACTGCCGGGCTAGGGAAAGAGACTTTCTAACTTATTTTGGAGTCAATCTGACCAGCTAGAGACCCTGAGAGAATCTGTCAGGTAAAATTCGATTAAAATTTAGTCTTGTGTCTGTCTCACTGATCTCTTCAGCTCTACTGAAGGCTTCTGACTTTGGGGTTATACTGAACCACACTGAAATAAATATATACCAGTCAGACATAAACAGGAAGAGTTTCCCACTATTCATTCTAATATTAATCTTAATTTTCAACACCAATTTAATATTTTATTCTGTCAAAGGTTTGTTTACTGTATTTCTCTCAATGTGGTCTTCTCATAGCTGCTTTGTAGCTACTAATTTTAATTGAAGTAAAAAAATCTCATTTTTGTCTGCATAAAAAATGGTCAAGTGTAATGCATTATTCTGCTCAGTATGACTACATATGAAATGCAGCACTGCTTTCCCCAGAATATCAGAAAAGGTGCAGTAATAACTCATTACAATCATTTATTTTGAGATGAGCCTTATGAAAAACCTTTTAAGATATTTTGAAGTGCATATTTATTAAGAGTTTGCTGGCTTAGTATTTGTTTTCTTCATGAGGGACAAAAGGGACCTTGCCTGTTTCCCTGTGGGCAGAAACTACCACATAATAAAACCATGAACTAGTGCATGCAATATTTACAGTGTTGAGACCAGATAAAAAATAATTCTTTGTCCTACTGAGCAAATACAGTGTCAGAAGCCCTGAACTTTTTTCGTGGAATTTCATGAACTTTCATGAACATTCATGAACTTCCTGAACTGCTTTTATGGAAAGTAATAAGACAGTGACTCAACACACCCAAGAGTTTTCCACAAGGGTTTAGATTATTAGAAGAATTTAGCTTATTTAGAAGGCTATAACTGGTTGTTATTAATCTGGACCTTAAAGCAACTTAATTAATAAAATAGGATTTTCACATAAAATCTCTAATTACTCTAGCAATCAGAGTAATCCAATACATTTTCTCAATTACAGATAGCAGGAAAATAAAAGAAAATCTGCTATTGGATAAATAACTTACTTTTTTGTAATTTTGAAGAGCAAGTCAGGGTAGACTGATAAATAAGTTGTTAGGCCAAAAAATTAGACCCTCTCTCCATTCTGTTTCATATTAATGGAGGCTATTCAACAGATATTTTAATGGTAAACTGTTAGATAATGTTTAATTTGTTTTTCTAGGCTATTACTAAGAAACAAATTTATCTAGCAATTCTGAGTGGACTGCTGTGACAGCATTTAAAATGGTATATCAGATGTGACTCATTGAATTACACCATTTTAGTAAATGAAACAATTTTCTTAATTTTCCTTCTCATTATTTCATTAATTATTTCATATCTCAATTTTCATTATTTCTCATGTCATTATTTCTCATATTTCATTAATTTACATGTTTAGCTACTTAAATAATTAAGGTTTATAAGAAATGGGTTAACAAATTTGAGCTAGTGCTAGGTTCAACATCACTCTAATAAAAAAAGGAAAATATTTGTCAAGTGTTCACGAACTGAAAATTCACTTCCATTTCAGTGTTGAAGTCCTAATTCAAATCTATTTGACTCCATGAATTTTACTAATGCAGAAGACTTACAGGACACTCACCCTTGGAAGATTCATGGCTAATAGACATTGTGTGAAATACTAGCAAGTTAAATATTCTTCTCTCAAGAGCTGCCTCATTCCAGGTAACTGCTAACCCTCTATGATCTCTCTCCATGCCAAACCAACATCTTGTATATGAAAGTTTTACTAAAAGACTTCCATACACTGATGGGTTGCATTTTCATGGGTAGAACAGTGTAGAAATTGGCACTTGGTTGATGTTCTCAGCAGCACTGATATAACTGGCAAGCATGGGAAGAATAGTCATGGTCAGAACTGCAGGATGTCTCTTACAATGTAAGAGGCAACCAGGAAAAAAAAAAAAGGTCTAATCCTGCTCCTCTTCTCCATGCATCATGATACCCCACCTCCTACCTATATGGAGTAGTCCTCAGAAAGCCAAACCAGTAAATCACATAATAATCAGGTTTTTACAAAGCTTCTGTGTCTCAGTAGTCTTGATTACTAGAGGAAGTGGAAGGGCTTTTTTTCTGAGCAAAGTGGCTGGTGACAGATTCAGCCTCGACACACTGTCTTTTTCAGGGAAAGCGATTCTCACAAAAAGTAGATGGCACAACGGTAAAGGCAGTTATCTAAGGGGCTTTTTGGTAGCAGTATGATAGGTTAATCAAACCAGCAGGGAGAATCCTGTGGTGGTGCTGGTGGAGAAAATACAGGATGTTATTCAGTCTGGTAATCATAGTGAGGAGTAGCTCTGATGGACAGTGAGGTATACTAATATACAGGCAGAACAAATGCATGTGGGCTTACTCAGCTACTCACCACATAAAGCATACTTTTTCAAGAGTCAGACACCCAGATGCAATGTCTTGTGGGAGTGCTTGGCAAGCTTTTGAATTAAGTGGTTTGGCAAAGGCAGAGACTTACACACTTATATGTAGACTGCATACTAGTGGGAACTCATGGGAATGTGGACAAAATGTTGGATTTTGTATTTTTCCTGGAAATTGACCTGGCATTTTTCTGCCTGCATCATCATCTGCTGCCATCATCCTCTTTCTGCTGCCACCTAGATTTCCATTCATTGATCAATGTAACCTCAAAGTAGAAAAGGGACTAACATATGCACTCATTGTCCACACTGTAATAGAATTAGGAGTGTCAAAATACTTCCTCATTTTAATAAAGTTTGTTACATGGTACCATGCAGTCCACTTCTCTTCTAGAAGTTCTTTAGACTGAGGAAAATGGAAGATCAGGGATTATTTTAAACTCAAAAATACAACGCCTCAATGCCCAGGTTGTGGTACAACAAAAGGAATATTGGAACAGAGACAGTTAAATTTTACATCCCATCCTCACAGATGCTTTAGTGTAGAAGATGAGGAAAGAAGACATGGGATCACATCTCTAATTGGCTTTAAATGTACTGGGTACACAGTCAATATAATATATTTTCTTAAAACACATGCCATCTGTCCCACAGGAAAGGGAATGAGAGGCCTTACCTGATGGGAGTAGGTTAATTTATTTTGTTTTTCATGGGTATATTTACTTATGTTTGGAATAAAGTCTGCTACCAATTTATAGTACTTCACAATCATTAAGATTTGCAGATAGTTTGAAGCTGATTTCTGCCATAGATGGTCAGGATATACTTCTAGGAAATACATACAAAGACATTACAGTATGACAGAGAAAATACATTTTTCCACCTCCTTTTTCATTAACTTCTGTTTAAGTCTTGCTGTTGATGAAAAGTAATATATTTATTTCTATGCATAGGCAGAAGTCTTAGCTTCCCCCAAGTCAGTGTGTAAGCCTGGGAGATGCAAGACCAGGAATTTATTTTCTTAAGCCTTTGCAAAATATGTTTCAACTGAAACATGCCATGTTTTCAATATGGCATGAGTGTTCTTAGAGTCTCAAGTACTAGGAATTCAGAGCAGCACTCATGGCACATGGGTTATGCTGCCTGGCCCCACAACCCAGAGGTCAGTACTTCAGCTTGGTACTTGGTCAGAAGTGACTGACTTCTTTACTACAGGAAACACTTCACACACATGGCCATATTCACAGCACCTTGCCATATATTTACAATTCTCTATGTTGAATATTTAACTTTATGCAAGTGTTCACTAAATTTTAGAAACTGATTTAGCCTAGGTTTTTCTCTGAATTGTCATTTTCTATACCTGTTTTTGCTGACTAATAGGAGCTTATTTTTCTTGCTTCTTCTCCTGTATTTATTTTGAAAGCAATACATCTGTGAGCAAATCAAGACTTTCATAACATTAAAAAAACTAAAATTAGGACTGTGAAACCAAAGGCAGTCTGAGCTATAATCAAGCAGGAGGAGACAGATGTTCATAAAATTTTTAGATATTCATAAATTTTCTTGAGCACAATACTTTGTTCTCTTACTGCAGTCCAACTCATATTGTTTTGTGCCATGCCCAGAAGTCCCTGTTGATCTGATTCTACATCTAATGGT
Organism: Calcarius lapponicus; assembly: GCA_039654755.1. Taxonomy (NCBI): domain Eukaryota; kingdom Metazoa; phylum Chordata; class Aves; order Passeriformes; family Fringillidae; genus Calcarius; species Calcarius lapponicus. The sequence goes on along the minus strand of CM077481.1, from coordinate 62,929,323 downwards.
TTCTGCACAGCATCAAAATAAGCAGGGAAGGGTGAAGAAGAGCAAGCTTCAGGGTTTCCCTGTGTGCTTTGGCAACAGTGAGAGCCTAATAACTTTTCTCTCTCCCTGTCTCTCCCCACAAGCTAGCATACATCTGCAGGAACAGGCAGTATTTAGACAAAATCCACCAATAGAAACTGCATTTTCAGACTTACATCTCCAATTTATTGTGACTTCCCTGTTTCCAAATTCAGACTAATAGAATCTAAAGCTCATTAGTAGTCATATTTTTTCTAGAATTCAGTATTTTGTGTTTGAAAGAGATTGTATTTGTACATATAAGATCTTCAGGAAGATAAAGCCCCTCCCAGTAACTAAAGGAGTTCTAAGACAGCTGAAGAGGGAATTTTGACAAAGGCATGGAGTGATAGAACAAGTAGGTATGGCTTCAAAAGGACAGAAGTTAGGTTTAGATTAGATATTAGGAGGATGTTCTTTGTTGTGAGGATGGTGAAGCTCTGGCACATGTTTCCCAGAAAACCTATGGATGCCCCCTCCTTGAAAGTGTTTGAGACCAAGTTAAACAGGGCTTGGAGCAACCTGGTCTAGTAGAAGGTGTCCCTGTCCAGGGCAGGGGGTTATAGCTACATGGTCTTTTAGGACCCTTACAAGCCAAACCATTGTATGATTCTCTGATTTTATTTTAATTAAAAATATATAGATTCAAGATTCTGCACTGAGTTTTAGAGGTTGTTTTAGATTTGTCAGGATTGCAATCCAAACAAATCCAAACACATCCAGAAATGTTAACAAACTGAAGCAATGCCTGGCACACAAGCATTAGCAAAGATTTTGATGCAGAGACCTACAGAACCTAGTGTTACGTATTGCTGACCTAAAATCCTCACAACATTTTTCAGTCTCATTATTGAGATAGTGGTGTTGAAATCTGCTGCTTTTTCAGCTGGAGTTCAGGTACCTCAACTGTGGACAAATAATAATTTCATAATTAGTATTTGGGTTATGCTCAAATATAATCATAATTTACTTTCCAGCCAGCTGTTTTAAGAAGATTGCTGTGCCAATTTAAGAAATAGCTGTAAAATTAAGGTCGGTCTTAGGTCAGTCTGGTACGCAGGTTTCATAATGGTTTGCTGAAACAAAAAAGGGAATGTGAAGCAAGTGACAAAAGCATCAACAAAAAGACTGATCAGCACTTTTATTGAGGCTTGGTTTCACTGGATTTGTGCCTCACATGAGAGTCTGGCTCTCATTTAGAAAAGTACTTAGGAATGTATCTAGGAACACAGGAAGCAATTTGAAGTTATTAAAAATTCTTATTTGAAAAAGGAGAAATGGCTTTAGCTATTAAAACATTATCAAAGCCAAATTCAACAAATTTGCTACTGTTTTGTGTATTTGCTTGCCATTACCTGGAAATGAAAATCACTCTAACAATACTAACCATGAGTGGAAATATGACAGTCAAAATTTTAAGTATTTTATTCATTTGTGGTCAGGACCCTGCACACAAAGGAACACTAACACATCTTCAGATGTTTGGAGGAGGGGTGGAAGGGGTTTCATTCTTAGAAAATTTATTATTTGGTCAGACTTATGATTCTTATTGAGTCAGCTTATTCCATATCTGCTGATACAAAGCTTTATTAATAGATCAAGAAATAGAATTAAATGTCATTAAATTTCAGAATACAGGAAATTAAATGCTAAAATAAGAACGTGCTCTATGTTAGTATGTTATATGAACTGATTTTCTGTAGTGCTGAATTCCTAGTGAGGTTGCTTGGAGCAGTATTAACTTGCATCTTTAAATACCCAAGGTAAGATTCTATGGCAATCAATTACAAAACTTTTTCTGATTTTAAAAGAAGAAAATTTCTCTCATAAGTTCACTCTACATGTTAAACATTCATATTTGGATATATAATGTGGAAATATTTTGTAATAATTTAGAAAGATGAAGGTCTGACTTAGAACTTTGTACTAAAGCAGGACAGAACCTTCCAATGTCTTGGGTACACATATCCTAATGGAAGTGAAAGGTCAACCAGTTAGCATCTCACATGATCCTTTCTGAAAGTGTCTAGTTTGGGGAAAAGAGATTAAAATGTGATGATTAAAATGTTCATAAGGATGAATTTTTTTTCCAGGTTTCTGAAATTTTCTTTCTTCATGAGATGTTCTTTTTCTTGAATTATTATTTGGAAAAAAATCATTTAAGTCTTTCCAGGTAATCCCATGTGGTCCTGTTGGATTGCACTGCAGTTAGATGCATCAGAAAGAGGCATTGTCTAAAGCCTGCATCGACATTTGCTGTGATGCTGTAGTTGTGTAATACCCACAAAACTTACCCACACTTATTGCCATGGTTTTTTAAATTTAGAGAACAGGTGGCTTCAGTGTTAGTAGGCACCATGGCTGAACAAGAGATGAGCTAAAGAAAATGCAAACAGATTGAATTTTAAATGCTATGAAATAATCCAGAAATCTCAACAGGGGGTTTATACTCACCTTTCTCACCTTCTGCATGGAGATAATTCAGAATACATGTGATACTAGGCAAGGAAATTATTTCTATTTCTTGGGAAAGTGTACAGTATAAATATGTATCTTGTGTTGCTAAAAAGTGATATAATTAACAGGAATTGTGTCACAACAGTTATTTTAGAATTCCTTACTAGTGACACAGTTTTTGAGGTCTTCATTGCACAGTTTTTTCCATTACATGTCTTTCTAAAATATACACAGAGAATATGAGAAGGTTGTATGTGTTTCAGAGTGACAGCATGAATAATTTTAGATTCAATAAGAAAAGGTATGAACATATCACAGGGTCTTTTTTCTCAAGCTCCTTAGGAGAAGAACGATTCCATTTTAGTTAAGCCAAATTAAAAAAAAATACACTTTAAAAATATGCTATCAGTCTGTGTGCAACATGAGCTTCAATAAATTGTAGTATTCTGAGGTGAGGTTGTAAGTCTGGCGCCCAGTCAATTCTGCTTCACATTATGAAATGGTGAGAAACAGAAGAAAACTACAGCTGTGAGCTGCCAAATAACAGATCCAGTATTTTACTGCACAAGATTCACATGTCAGAAGCTGATCTAACATATCCACCTGAAAAACTTCATGGATAATAACTTTTAAGTGGACACAGAGATGTTGTCTTTAAAAATTTGTCTTAGTTTTGTGGTAAATAGGTATGATTCGTGCTGATAAAATTGAAACAGTAATCAATATTGGTATCATAATTAATATTTGGGAATAATAAAACAGTTAAAAGTTGTAATGCCAAAGAAGGGAGAGGAGGGACTCCGCCCCCTCCCAGCAGATGTTCTCAAGGACCACAGGAAGAGGCTGAAGATGCAGTTGCTAAAAATGAGCAAAACCTGGTTGGGTCCCAGAAAAATGCTAATTATAAGGGATTTATTGCCTTGATAGGTAGATGTAGGGATATGTTAGTCTTGGTTTACATTGTATTGGCTTGGTGCACATGTGTAACCCAAAGATGAAATAAAGGACACAGAGGAAGACTATGAAATCTTCATCAGATGACCCCCAAAAGACTTGTGCGACCACCAAACTGAGTGTTGGCGCATGCATGGTAAAGGTGGTAATGAAGGAGGAGATAGAAACATGATGAACTGAAAATGGGAGGACATGGTATTAACACCTGGCATATAATGAGTAATTTTCACTTGGCAAGCTTGTATGTAAGGTGGCAAGGGTCCAAGAGCCCTGCACTCTGTACCCCGTGGTTATCTTTTGCTTATGCGCTATTAGTAGAACCAAATTATCCCTTATTTTAATCAAATGATATTGTATCCAATTTTTGTATTTTTTTTTATTTTAACTATTCAATTAAAAATGTTACTACCTTTAATATTGTTTGGTTTTTTATGATGGGATAATTGGGCAAACATAACAGTTTCAAACAGAGAAAACTGTGATCCTAAAGGGCTGTTCCAACCCAAATTATTCTAAAGGATAGACATGAGCTTGGGCGATATGAAAACCACTTTTTCTAGTGAGCATAATAGTTTAAAACAGTCAATTTGCAAAGGAACTGCATCATACGTTATTTCCCTGGTAGCATATCTCCTACTGCAGGGAAAAAATATTTGATTTTTTAAAAGTCTGAGTGTCTTCTGTCTAGGTGATGGGAGCCCATGTCTCCCACTTCCCACAACAGTTTAATGCAGTCATGTGGGGTATGCATTTCAAAAATTGTTGACATGCATCTAAAGACTGTATCTACCTCTCCTTGCACTTGCTCTGTCCCAGCAGAGCAAAGCTGTTATGGGAGTAGGGTGACTGGGCAATGGATGCTTCTCCAGCCAACCCTGAAGGGACCAAGGAAGAAATTTTGTATTTGACCTGGGAATGAGAACTGTCACTTCTGCTGCTGAATAACTTGCTGCTGATCTGGCCATGGCTTTTTCAAGAATAGAGCTTTCATGTCAGGTACAAATGTCTGCAGTACTTAAGACTGGCAGTGGCAAATAAGGGGATCAGTGTGATTAGTACCCAAATTTAGAAGGAAGAAAGTCGCTCCTTTTGGAGGAGACATTTCTTACTATCTCTTAGTATTTACTGTAAAAATATGATGTGTAGCATAACCAGTGTCACCTGTGTGATGGCTCTTTACCCAGTATCAGGGAGCTCTCTATCCAGGTTTGGAGGCACAAAAACATCAACCCAGTCACTGTATTAATCTCAAACAAATTACCAGGTTGGAAAAAATATGCCTATCTGCTAGGCACTCCAGGTCTTTTCCTACCACAAATTTTGAAAATATTTAATAACTGTTTCTGTCCCTAAGACTGTCTGTTTTTTATATTTTGCTGAGTGGTCAAAAATAAAGTGAAAGTGAAAAGAAACATCAGGTCTTGCACTGAAATTTGCCTTTTCAAGGCATGATTTCCTCTCTTCCTAAAGTAACATTTGATGAGAAATAAAATGCTGGAGAGTTACTTGGAAAGCTTTTTACAAACCACAGGGAAATAGATACTCAGTGATAATGAGAAGAAAGAAATTAATTTTTTTGTGCAAGTGTTCGAAGTGACTTGACTTCAGCCATAGAAATAATCTTTCTGGGATTTCATTCACAGAAGTATGTGCAGTGAGGGTGTTTGCATCATGGTCCCACCTAATGCAGCAAATTTATCCTGCATTTTGGCACAGAAGCCAGCAATCATTAGGCACTGCCAACTGGCCAGGTGCAAACCCAGCTTACTATATCTATCTCTCTTTGTTTAGCAACTCATTCACATACCTGCCTGAAATGATGGACTTAGCAGTACCTTTTAATTTTAATTTATTTTTAGCAGTCAGATTTTGCTTGCCTTGAAGTCCACACTGCTGCTTAGTAGAGTAGAGCTGCTCATCCCCATTTAGCTTTGCTCAGCATACCACACCTCATCCCATTGCTTCAGCAGTAGCTACCCTCTCATCAATTGGCAGATGCCCTAACAAGGAACCTGATACCATAGGTGGCCTTGGCTTTTCTCCCATTTGTGCTTCTGTGGTACTTTGATACAAAACACAAATGCTGCTTTTCTTATAATGAGCTATGGTAGCCTACAAATGTGTTTGAAAGGATCATCATGGGAATCCCCACCTCCTAAAATATTCAGGAACTTTCAAAGCCAAATATGTTCTTCTTTTTCTTCCCCTGCACCCCCTCTCTTTTTTTTTTTTTTTTTTTTTTTCGATGTGATTGATTTCAGGAGTGAGATTACATCTTGGCCAGGTACCAGACAGCTTGGTTTGTGCTTTTCAATGTTGTCACCTTCCAAATACTCTGCATTAGCAATAATAATTACCATTGTGTCAGCCAGTCATATCAAGCTAGGACATGATTATTTAGTGAACTTTCATTATCCAAATGTGAACAGGCTTTTAGAAAAGAAAAATGTGTAGAACATGATTTTGAATAGTAAGCATGAGATGAGAAAAAGGAGCTATTTATACTAATTCTTTTAAATGAAGTCTTACCCAATTTTGTCTGTGTAAAAAGGAAGAAAAAGAAATTTGCTTATTCACAAGGTCCTTTTCAATCTGTTAGAACAAAGTAAATAAAGAATCTGGGTCAGCTGTGTTTTATGTCTATACTAGTAAACTTAGATTAATTTTGCATGCCAGAGACAGTGAATCTAGTATCACAATATCATTGTGAACCTGAAAAGACAGGTTTTGTACGAATGGCATTGGCAACACATGCTATTATAAAAGACAACATTTTCTTTTCTTGTAGCATACTGACATGTAGAAATACACATCAATGATTAAAAACTCTCCAGTCAAACCAAATCCACTTTATTTTTCCATAAAAAATAGTTGTTCAAAGGACTGTTTCCAGCTCTGAAAGTGCTGGGCAAATTCACTGAAATGCCAGATGTTTCACCAAACAATTACCTCAGTGTGATGTTCTGTTACTTCAGAATTATTTTCTGTGCTTTTCACTAATTTCCCCAGGGGACAAAAATTGGAAAAAGGGGAGTGAGGGGACAAACCATGGGGTAATAGGAAAAGCAAAATAATATAAAACAAACTGTGAGAAAATATTTAATTTAGCCTTTAAGTTAACAAAATTAGGCCAGTTTCAGTTAAAAAAATAATGCCACTGAATTCTGTCTATGGGGGGGATTGGAATTAAATAACCTGCAAGATCTCTTTGAATCCAAACTATTCTATGATTCTGTGATTCTGTGGAGTAAGAGAGAAAGGGCCTGCAAAACCTTGTATGGTGTGAAAATGTGCTTTTGAAAATAACCTTGTTTTTCCAGTTATTACAAGTTGACAAGGAGGAGGCTACAAATCCCAAGCAAATAGCTTCATCTATTCTTCTCCAGTGACCACTGAAAGCTATTGGACAATGAGGGCTGCCCAAAAGAAAGAATAAAATAATTTATGGCCATTTTGTCTTCTTTTTTCTTTTTCTTTTTCTTTTTCTTTTTCTTTTTCTTTTTCTTTTTCTTTTTCTTTTTCTTTTTCTTTTTCTTTTTCTTTTTCTTTTTCTTTTTCTTTTTCTTTTTCTTTTTCTTTTTCTTTTTCTTTTTCTTTTTCTTTTTCTTTTTTCTTTTTCTTTTTCTTTTTTTTCTTTTTTTCAATTCCTTTTTTCCCCCATGGATGTGCTGAGGGTGGGAGCTTTATCCCATTTTGGCATAAATGGGGAGGGAGGGAACTTTATCATTGCTGAAATTAGAGGGAGATGAGAACCATGAGTTTAGTGAAACCATCTGCAAGTGGAATGCTTCACCACTAGGTTATTAGAATGAATGTGTAGCAGGACTGTGTACTACTGTATCCCACAGAGCAGTAGGAGTTGCTGGGCTACCTCCAACACCAGGAATGCAGGAGCAATAATGTACTTACATGTGTCTGAGTTTTGAAAAATAAAATAGGTTTTGGCATAAAATGCAATGTAGCACTGAGGTAATTTCATAGAGGAGAGACCAGAGGAGAGGACTCTTTAATGTAAGTGACAGTGGTTTACTCCTGGTTATGACTTACAGAGGTGGGACAGTTCGCTGGGATGCCTGTGTGTGGGAGGATGCTTGCAGTCCAGAAGCTTCTATCCCAGCCCTGTGTCCCAAAGCTGCTACTCTCAGCCCCGTTAGTTGGTCATTCAGAGGCTCCTGACAGCAGCAGTGAACTTGGGAGGGAAATAAGCCACCCTTTCATGATAGAAACAAATCTGGCAGGTCTGTTGGAGTCTCTCATCTTACTTGTGCTGTGTCTTGAGATTTATTATCATCATTGTTGTCATCATTCTCCTATTCATAAGGTATTGTCATAATTTACAGTCAGATACTATGCAAGTTGTATGATTGATGCTGCTTACACCTTTCTATAGAATTAATAATAGATTTTCTGTGAGAGATAGGTGTGGGGAAGGTGAATGATGGGAATGCCCTTATAAAGGTAGGCTTTCTTTGGATGCTTTCTTCAAGATAATTTCCTCAAGCTGTGATCCTGTTGTACTAAGAAAAGTGCAATGTCTGCACAGTGAGAAGGAAGGCAGAGGTATCTGCTAGCCTTCCCACACAAGGACAGTGAAAGGGCTGTCCATGTTACAGGTAAAATGGACCTATGGCTACACCACTGCTGAAGAAGATTGGGCATCATGGAGAGCAGACGCTAGAGGGATCAGACAGATTTGTGTATTAAAAGATGCTCTGTCCTACCTCATCCAGTCACATCACCCACTGCCCATCTGCATGTCACATCAGAGGTCTCCTTCCAAGCTAAGCAGAACAGTCCCATAAAATGTTCCAGACCAGGCTGGATGGGGACCTGAGAAACCTGGTTTAGTTGAAGGTGCCCATAGCAGGAGACTTTGAACTAGATAATCTTTAAGGTCCCTTCCAAGTAAGACCATTGTGAGATTCTGTGATTCATATTTGACCCTCTACTTGAGCTACCAATAGCTGTAAGAGCAGTGGCTAGATAAACCTTTTCAGTGTATAAAACTACCATATCAGCCAGTAATGCATGAATAAGGGTAAGGTTTGTCTTTTGGCTTCAGGTCCACAAGGAGTAAACAAACACTGCATCTCACCCAGATTAAGAAGGTGTAAAATGGAGATTTCCAGTTGAGACGTGGGACTGAGTTTCCCTTGAAATTCTAAACCCTCCACAGCTTTGTCCCTGCAAAAGTCAACTGTGAGCTTACCTAGCAACAACACACAAGATGTGCCTGTTCAAAAATATCCAAAATACAGCCTTTCTGGAATAAACAATTACAGCATTTTCATTATTGGAATGTGTCATACTCACCTAGCGTGAGTGCTCCACAGAGAAGTCTATATGCTTGTACACATCCATCTGACTTCCCCAGATGTGCAGGCAGAACTTCCCTTTTCATTTCACCTGGAAAATGTCTTCATAATGCAATTCATCAGTTCCGGAGGATTTTCAAGCCCCTTGCTGTTAGGATTGCACAAAGTGTTCCTCCATTTAGGAGGCATATGTTAGCACCGCAACTGCGCCACCATTGCTGTGAATCCCAACCTGTGAAAGAGGCTTAAAAAACCCAAACCAACCAAACCAAACCAAACCCAACCAAACCATACCACACCACTAGAAATTGTAGGGAGAAAATATATATAAAGATGCACAGTGCAGCTGTGCTGTGGTTTTATTTTTATAACAATATAAGACACTAAGTAACAGATGGCCCAACAGTGACTAAAAAGCAGTAATATGTGAAGGGCTCTGCTCATGTTATGAACAGTGAAAGCACAGATACAGGGATTTAAAATGAGAACTAATTCAGCTGCACAGATAAAACCAAAATCAACTAGATTCTAATTTTAACTATGTACCCCTCCCATCCCTCTCCAGGAAAAAATAAATTAGTAAAGTTAAAGACAACATCACAACATTAAAAGAAAAACAAAAAAAAAAAAAAAAAAAAGGAGGGAATAGGCTGTTCTTACATAATTTCTAGTTTCATTATTTGCAACTCCTAACTTTGGACATCTCAGTTATTGTAAGAAATGAAGGAAGTTCACAAAACAGATACATTATTCTAGTTTTTCTAAAAGTAAATGTGAAAACTGAAATAAAACAGTTAAACAAAAGCCCATCATTTCAGTGCCACAGGCCTAAAGATTTATTTGGGCTTTAAATTTTTGAAATATATTTTTCTGAGCTAGCAACCCTCTCTGGAGTCCAGAACTGGCAAATGTATAATTACAAACCATTTGGCTTCTGAGGTCTCACTGCCCCACCTCCACAGCAGAAAACCTCAGCATTCTGAGGTACTGAGTTTTCAAAGTACCTCAGACAAATAGAAATCATATCAGCAGAAAACAGGTAACAGCCACAAAAACTGTGCTGGAAACCTCAACCTAGTGCCACAATTTTGAGTGCACTTGAACACGGTTGGAAGGTCATTATGCTGTACCTGTGAAGAGCATTTTCAAATGCAGAAAAACAAGACTGTAGGAAAAGTTTAAAATCTCTTATTTGACCAAAAAATATTGTGGGAACAGATAGAGAGGGGTTGGGCTCACAGTCCATTTCACAGTTACAATAAAAAGCATAAATATCCATTCTCACACAACTTTCTGCAGTCAAGTTCAAGGCATAAATGATGACAAAGTGTTAAAAATTACAATAGTGTAAATGTCCTGAGAACTGACATTAACAAAGTTAATAAACAGAAATACTATATAGGGTGGACAGGTCAATGCTACCTTTTCACATCCCATTTTGCTTTAAAATAAAAAACTAAACAAAATATAATCAATTCTTCATAAGGAAAAAAAAAGATAGGAGAGTTCTGGTTAGGTAAAAAATATTTAACATTCAGACCAGATCCTAAAGAAGTGGCCAGGGAGGAAGGAAGAATTTGGGACATCAAGATTAAGCATGGATGCTGGAGACAATACAAGGCAGGGAGACAATGTAAGTGGGGACAAATGAACTCTTATCATCATTTAGGAAATGTAGGATGGCAGGCTTCCTGAAAGCCAAGGGCAACATGGAGAAGGAAAAAACAGAGACTCCAGAACTGGGATCAGTAGGAGACAGGAAGAAGAAACTCCAAAGGGGTGAGTGGGCCAAGCATCTGAGTTATAGAATCTGAAGTGGAGGGGCTTTGGAAATCTCCAAGTACAGCAGGCGTTCACATCAGAAAGGGCAGTAAACAAGTCAAGAAAGACAAGGAGCAGAGCTTGCCTTTCAGGTGCTGCCAGTCCTTCTTGAAGGGAGTTAATAAAATATCAAGAAAAATCAAAGAGACCTGGGGATGGAGATGGAGATTTTAAGCAGGAAGTCAGAGGTGGAAATGAGCTTTTGCAGATTAGAAATATCTGAGTAGATAAGATAGAAGAAATGGAAAGGTCTGGCCAGGGAGAAGATAGGGCTGGAAGGCGAAAAGGTGATACGGTAGAGGGGGAGCTATTTTAGAAAGCAAGAGAACCCCCTACACACAGAAAGGATCAGGAATAGTCAAAGAATACTCAGATCAGGAATACTCAGAGCTGCAAAAAATCTACTGTTTTCATCACCACAGTGGCAGCAGTCCCTGGTATTCTTCATCACTTTGATATTCCTCGGGGTCTCATGAGGGCTTGTCTTCATCCATTTTTTCTTTCCAGCTCTAATCCCTTCTCATCTCAATCTATCAGTAGGACAGTGACAAAGGCATATTGAGTACTGTCTCCTCTCAGCTGTGCAGCAGATGGCTTAAAAGGAGAAAGAGCCAGTGGAGCTCCCATTATTATCTCATTGTTAGCCATGAGAGTGTATCTCTCTAACTCTTCTGAGCAAATATCACTGCCCACTAATCTGAAACAAATGGCTTCATCCCCACTGGATGTTGGCACTATCTATAATGGCTGGGAGCACTCAAAGAGGAAGAAAGTGGGCAACAATGAGGGCTTGGAGCTAGGCCTGCTACAGGAGAGAAGGATTTTAGGGAAGACTCCTGTTGAGGCAAGACAGAGGATCTGCTTGGAAAGGTGGGCATGGTGAGAAAACTACAGCTGTCTCCCACAGGCAGTCATAGCAGAATAAAGACAGCAGTTGAAAGGAGTCACATGTATGCAAAAACCCCTCTGTGACACTTGCTGGTTTTGCTCTGTTTGGGTACCAGACCTGGAACAGCCTGCAGCATAACAGGACTTGAACATCACTTTCATACATATCCTGTTGGATCAGGATGCAATAACATTGCCCATTTAGAAGATAACATGAAGTAACCTATGTTTATATAAATGCTGAATTTTTTAAGTATACAAAGATAAAACTGTAGCATTGATATCCCTATTATTGAGCTTATATTAGAATAAATAGAGGAATGTGTTTTTAAATGGTATTCACTTCGAATTCTCGTTCAAATTTAACAAGGCAAACAAGAGTTGAGTTTAAACATTAAAATTGAAAACCATCCTACTTTTTCTCCAAAAAAATGGCACAGAAAATTTTACACAAACTAAAGGATCCTCTACATTTAATTCCTGATAACAATGATATTTCCTCAGCTCCTCTGACAGTTTGGTCAGGCACTGTTGAGTCAACCTAGTTCTGGGACTTTCCTTGCTTGGTTAGGCTACACATAGGCCTTGACTTTGTGATTTCACTGCTGTGGTATTGAAAAAAAAGAAGAAGAAAAAGTTGTGCTGCTGGTTTAGTGCAGCTTAGAAGTAATGGCTTGGAATTTCTTAGCATGATGTTTACTGTCTATAAATCCAAACCTGAAATGCCAATTCATGTGCAGAAATGGCTTCTTTTACATGCTGTGATGTTATTTCTCTCTGATTTGGGTACCCTCATGGTTATTGAAGGACTCTGAGAGCTTGAGTTTTATAAAACACTGAAATCTAATTTTACTTTCTGCAGAGCAACAAGAAGTGTCAAGCTTGTCTCACTGAGGCTTCCAGAAGATCTTCTGTGCATGTATTATATAGCAACACTTCAGTGCTTCACTATTTCTGCTGGTTCATGTCAAATACCACGTGAAGCATTTTGCTTCCAGGGGGGAAGAATGTATTAAGACCCCAAAGGAATGCCTTTAAAGAGACATTTTGACCTTCATAAACCATTGGAGAATATCATTGCCATGTGAAAATATTTGGGCAAGGGGAAAAAGGATGAAGAAAGCCACAAGAGAATTTGAACAGAATATAGCAAGCAAAAATCAAGCAAAAATTAACTTACACCTGAAATGTGAAGATAATCCCAGAAATTTCACCTGGATGGATAACTTTATAGGAATCATTAAGAAAACAAGCCAAAACAAAAATCCAATTGACCCAATGCTTGATAGATGCATTCACAGAACTACATCAACTTAAACATGGTTCAATACCAGAGTGATGGCCATCCCATAAGATGGAAGTCTTGTAAAAGGTCCTGCTTCTCATTTTTCCACATTTTCCTGAGAAAAATTATGCACTGCTGAAAATGTGATTATATAAAATCTAGTATCAAATATTGCTGAATCTCTGCCTAAAATAACTTCAAGAATTATTGGGAAGAGCATAGACCAAAAAATATGTTCCCATAAACCCAAGTGTCTTCAATCATACACTGACTTCCATGCGAGACAGATGCAGTGTATGAACGTCATTCAAGTCTTAAAAACTACATTAGAGAAGGGTACTTTGGGACATCTAATTTGTTCTGTTGGTTTTTGTTTGTTTGTTTGGTGGTTGGGTGTTTTTTTGTTTGTTTTATTTTTGTAGAGCCAGGTTCTGATTGTTCAACTCATCTGTTTGCTTAAGAAAGCCAATGACAGCAAGTCCACAACTCAAATAGTAACTGAATTGTATCAATATTATGTTATAGTTAAACAGTCATACTATCTCTCCTAACTCACAGGCAGGGTGTTTAAAAATAATTATTTCTTGTGGAGATGGAATGTAGTTTCCTTCCTCACTCTGATTTATTTTTCTTTTAATTTCTAATAATTTTTCACCTATCTTTTAGAGCTTATTTATCTCTGAGGAATGTGATAGAAAGGTGTCAGCATAAGTACGTTTCTCAAAATCACTAAAAGCTAGCTCAAGCCTTACTTCCTCAGTCCATAAGCTCAAGACAAATTTTCAAAGCTCAACAAAATCTCAGTAAGACATGGTGCCTGAAAGTGGATCCCAACTCAAACAGGCATTTTTAACAGGTGGCCTTACCACTTTAAGGTAAAACTGTAATCTTCTAATCTGTAAATCATCTCATTGAGATGAATGATGGCAAAGTTTAATGAAACCATGGTGGAGAAACCCTGTCATTTTATGACACTGCTGATAGTGAGGGTACACAAGCAGGACACATACTGTGGAGTTTTCTGGGTCATCCTGACAAAGAGAATTATTAAAAGAAGACACTTCTATAGCCTTCCTGCATCTTTGCCATTCTGCTCATATATTTGAACCTTAAAATCACGAAACATATTTGAGGATAAAGGGATTTAGAGCAGAGTCTGAGGGTTTTATGAATCAGGTGAGGAGAAGACTGATACTTCGGTTACATCTTCTTTTTCTTCAGAATGAAGTGTCATTTCTCTTGCCACAGTTAAGGTAAACTGTCATTACAATTTATCACTATGACTAAAAAAATTTCCTCCCTGTGGTTGTAGGATAAAGTTAATTTTATACTTACTACTAATGAAGAAAAAATCCACCCTCCAAGAGGTATCAAAATAATGAATTCTTATATTTCTTTTATTTTTCTTGAACACTGTCATGGTTTGACTCTGGCACAATGCCAGCACCCCGATGAAAATACACTTTCCCTGGTGTCTGCTGTGAGATGTGACTAGGAATAAGCAAAGCAGGCTCTTACTTAAAAGAAAGAAAAGTTTATTAACTAGACTAGAAGTGAAAGAAAACACACAAGGAAAAAATGAAAACCTTTCAAAAACATTCTCCTCCTTCCCCCCCACCAAATTCCCAATACAATACATCTTCTAAATCACCAACTCTTGGTCTGGCACCACTCTTTAGAATACCAAGAGGAGTTCAGTTCACCAAGAGGAGAAGGAGTCTTTCTTTGTGCCGTAGGCTTCCCCTGGAAACACAGTTGAAACCTCTTGTATTTCCATGTAACACATGGCACTGCCCAGAGATCATTTGCCATCGTGACATCCTCCTTCCATGTGCAATGCTCTCACCATTGCCCATGGACCAGAACTGCTTCTAGGGTCCCCTTTTTAAGGATGCTTTGTCCAGTTCCAAAAAAGCACAGTCTCTCACCTTTGGGACACCAGTCCCCCCCATATTTTTTGCACCCCCTGGGGCCGAGGGGTCTCAAAAACAGGGATCTTCTCTTCTACCGAGGATCGAGGGCACCAACCACCCTCTTCACCTGTTGTCTCTGTTCATACACTCTTTCACATAACATCACTGCACTCCCTTGGCTCCGAGCTATTGCCTCCCCCTAAATGCAGTCTCAGTGTTACAGGAAAAAAAAATTGGTTCCGTCCATGGCCACACATGAAAAGTCCAGCCAAAAGGCCACTCCATCATTCCTCGTGGCCCATCCCCTCTTATCTCATCTCTTATCTCTCTTCTCATTCAGCTCCAGGAGGATCAGCATTTATAAGGTTTCTATCGTGCAAGAAAGGGGTTAAAAACTTCAGTCTCTGCCCGCAGAGCTCCGGAGCTCTGAAACTCCCACGGCTGCCCTGCCGGGCGCCTTTTCACCCGCACCCCCCCTTCTTCTCAGCCGGCCGCTATCAAAATCCAGACGCCGGCTCTGCGAGGTGGGGGGGGTGGGGGGGGAATGACTGCTCAATGTCTCTTGGTGTCCTTCCACCCTTCCATGCTCAAGGACCTCTTCACCCCCCACCTCAGTCCAGGCCCTGGCCTACCGCTTGGGGCTGCCCCTCCCCCGCCAAGTAGCAGCAGCTGGACAGGGGAGAAATCAGACCTCTTTCCCTGCCCGAAGTCCCAAGAGACCCTTCCAGGTGAGCAGCTCTGGTTTTTAACCCCTGTGTGTTCTCAGAGGCGGACTCAAATTTCAGTGGTCGAACCAAATGCCAATGTTAAAATCTGAGCACTCATTGGCCTCAGCATCCCAGAAATCCTATTTGGTCAAACCACCACAAACACTCATTCACACAGTGTACTAAACTAATTTTCTTCCATAATTTCATCATGTGTCTGTAGATGAATTTGATAGTAGTAACATCAAAACATTACTTGCATTTGTCATTAAAACATGTTAATATGATTATTGTTTAATAAGAAAAATAACCTAGCATGGAAATGAATATTTTTATTGAAGAGACTGTGTTAAATTGCTTTTACTCTAAAAAGAGAGAGATAAAAATCAACTCCACGTTGTATTGGACTGCAAAATGCTTGTAAAGACAAAATCAGAAACATTGAAAATACAAGAAAGAATTTGTGAGGTAGAGGAATTATTCTCAGGCTCTGATCATCATTGCAAAAAGTAAGTAAGGTAGTATCAAGCTGATATGTGAAAAAAACAGGTGATGACAAATACTTCAGTAGTTATTGCCAGATTGGTCCAGCAACACAGACAAAATGACAAAATACACCAAACTACTTCTGTGAAAGGGGGAAAAGCACAGGGTTTTAACCCAGTCCTTCCAGCTTGTCCTTCCGTCCAAAGGAAGAGTTGTTCATGGCCAGGATCATCACTGTCCTCCCTCCACAGGGCACAGGGCACCAGAAACTTTCCCTCTCCCCACCCCCCTCCATCCCCCCTCAATTTCATGCAGCTCCCTACACGGTCAAATTAGGGTAGGGTTTGCTGTCTCTGTGGATGCCTTCTCTCCTTCACACAGAAGGGAATCATCCTAGAAAACACCTTCCTTATCTACTCCAACTGCCCTTTTCATTCCTCCATCCTGGCTTTTTCCAATTTTCTCCCTCTCATTTTTCTTTTCTTTTTTTACCCTTTATTCTTTTTTTTTTTTTTTTTTTTTTTTTTTTTAATGCTACGAAATGAACGATCTGCATGTTATAGCCCCTGCACCCAACTAGAGCAGTAGGAAGGGGCAGAACGGCTGAGGGAAGGAGCATGTAGAGCAGCTCACACATACATAGTAATACTGCCTTCCCTTAGCTCTGCTGGTTCCCAAAACTGTGCGAACAGTTATAAGTAACTGTGCAACTATTGGCTTTTGCTGTTATGTATTGACTTTTGCAAATTATTATTAATCACAACAATTTTGATGCAGTACTATTTGTAACCCCTTTTAACTACTTCAATACAATATAATCTGTCAGCTTTTGTATGTATACAAATAGTAGTGTGATAAATATATATTAGTTTATGTTTTAGCAAAACCTGTTAATTTCTGCAGGATGCTTTCATTTTGTAACTAGTCAACAATAGTGAGAATAACTTAGAAATAGTTGAAACTGTCTGTATGATTAGATAACATTGAAGGAACCACACAGATAATATCAGAAAAAGGATGTGGAAAAACTCCTGTTACTGACTCTGCATTTGCTGCCTGCCGTTGTGAGGAAATGGCATACATGTTGTGAGGAAATGGCATATACATTGTAAGGAAATGACATATTTGAGTCCCCAAAATAAAATCTATACTATGACAGGTCAAGGGTTGAACAAAGTTAAAAGAATTCCTAGAACAAGTAAAAGAACTCACAGGAATGTTTGAATATATATGTACGACCTTATTAATATGTATGTAACCAGTATACTAAAAAGGTATATAAGAAAATTGTTTTAAGCTAACTGTGTGCTTCTGGCATTTACCCCAGGCAATCCACCACTGGATATTGTGCCTTTTATCTCTCATTAAACTATCCTTGGGTGATGCTTGTATCCCCAGTTGTGTGTTCTATTTATGCTGGATATTACGTTCTGTGCCTTCAAGACTGTCTCTGAAGAGTGAAGGTTTGTTTTGTTTTGTTTTGTTTTGTTATCAGCCTGCTCACTCCCCTAATGGTCAGTGGGACACAAAGACGGAGGTAGTACATAGGGCAGCTTTTGCTTTTTGCTTTGCTTTCACTTCGCTCTTGCTCCTGCTTTGCTCTTGCTTTTGGTTCTGCTTAGTTAGTTTAGCTAGGCAGTCTGAATTTTCCCTGGACTGTTTTTCTTTCCCTTTCTTGGAACCACTTGAGCCTGCTCCGGACTGGGAAATACCAAGTTTGCACCTTGTGGCCTGCAGCAGCCATTCCGAGTGCCAGAGGGACCAATAACAGAGTGACCACTCCTAGGAGAGACTTTCTAAATTTGTCATCTTTTTTCAGAGTGGTAAAAGAGTGTTGTAATCTGGTACTGTTCATTTTGTGTGCTGGGGGGGTGCTGTGCCTGTCAAATAAACAGGTTATTTCCACTTCTTTCTGAGGAATCCTTCCCAAACCAGTTGGGGGAGGGGCTGCGTGGGTTTGCTTTCTGGAGGGGCCCCCTTTGGAGGTTTTCTCCCAAATTTGCCCTAAACCAGAATGTAAACATTTAAAAATGTTATAGAATAAGCTGTGTTTCTCACTGAATGATCCAGATACTCTGTGGATATGGGAAGCTTTTGGGATGTCCTCTGTGAGGGGAGTGCCTGTCCAGTGCAGCTGCAGTCAGTCAGGAAAGGGGGGGGGAGGGGGGGGGGGTCCTTCAGGGATCTGCCTCCTCTGAGGCTTCCCAGCCACCTCTTCAGCAGCTGAGAACTGTCTTTTGAAACAAAATTTAGAAAAATCTAAAAAACCCAAAACAAACTAACAAGCAAACAAAAAACCCTCACAACATCCCCTCAAAACTACCACCCCCCTCCCCAAACAAACGACAAAAAAACAAGCCTAAAAACCTCCATCCACTCTCCCCAAACCCAACAAAAGGGAAAGGAACTGAATCACCCTTAACCTGGCCACGAGACATTTCCAAGACAAAGTCCAAGAAGTGGGTATTTGCTTTATTCAGCATGCCGGGTATGTGGGGGCTATCTCCTCCTAACATGTGCACATCCAGGCACATAGCAAATTACAATATATGGCGACATGTCATGCATACTCATTGTTTTCTTTGAAAAGGTGTGGTTATGCAAACTATTTCTTAGTACTTATTACAATTGTTGGCATACATGAAGGGCAGGCACAGTGCACCCTGGTGGTCGCACCGAGGAAGGCTCCACATCTTCCTCAGAGATACTCCTAATGAAGTCTGGACGTCTTCCTTGCCGTGCACTTTCACCTTTCTCCTCTACGCAAGCGCAGTCTCTTGTTAGCTGTTTCAACGATTTCCTCACTGGTTTTAGAGAGCTCTGTCCTTCATTTTTTTGCAAGTTTTGTTCCGTATTTCTTGCCAAGTTTCATTCTGTGTCTCTAGCTTGTGGCTAATATTTGCTAGCTCCTATATTAGTTATAGTGTATCTTATTCTTGCCCAAGTACATCTAGGCACAGTGCTTTTAATCCTTTCAGAACAAAGTAAAACAACAAACAAATAAACAGCGACAGAAAAAAAAATCTAAAAATGAATTAAAGTAATTTAAAAAGCAACTACTGAAGAAAAGCAGGAGGCAAGGAGGAGGAGGGTGGAGGAGTAAGTATGTTGTGTGATTACTGCCTCATTTTGCTATGGCCTCCCAGAAGCTCAGGAACATCCTTTCTTGTCAGGACGGGTTGAATCAGAAAATCCATGTCGGTATTGGCTTTATAGAGAAATCACTGAATGCTATTATTTTTTGCTTTAAAGCAGATGCTTTCATTCCTCTCCTCCTTCAGTTCACTTGAAGCTGAAGGAACTATAAACTAAATTTTTTTAAATTGTTAGGCATGTACTGTTAGTTTGGTTATTATATTGTAAAAGGGGTTAAAAGAGTAAGTATAAGAAATACTGTACTCAATGTACTGTACTACACCTAAGTGCACCACCCCCCAAGCGAAAGAGCCAGCCTGGACAGAACTGCAATGGGCCAATCAAGTGCCTTAAACCTTCATGAAAATGAAGGCTGCAAAAAGAAACCAATCCAGAGGGACAAAAAAACAGGACAAAAAGGGGGACCTGACCCACTGAATCCTTGCCACTCCTCCTGGGACATTGGGGACATCATTGCTGAAGAAGGCCCTGTGCCAGTGCTACAGCATCCTTGACGGGAACGCTCCTGCTCAGCCCACGGACCCCCATGCTTTAATCCTTTTTGTTATAATAAATGATGAAATCACTTTTAGTACCGGGAGTCTGCTCCCATTTTTAAAAATAATGATTGTAAATATCAAGACAGCAGTTTGTACTTTGCTCTACGGAAAGCTTTTTAATCAAGCAGATTAAAATATTTTGGAGAATAAAAGGCCTGATTAATTCAATAACAATAGCAATCACCCCCACCCACCACAGAGTTGGGTGTATTGCATGTATTGCATATCCATACTAAATATTTGTATCCATACTCATGTTTGAGTTACTAATTTGTTTTTCTTTTTTTTTCTGTTTAGAAATCCAGGATGGTTTATAGATTGCAATTTTCCTTTTTTATTTGCTAACAAGAGATGCATTTGCAAAATGACACAGAAGTCTGGCTTATTATAATCCAGGATCATTCAATTTTACAAAAGTTTAAATTGTTAATTAAAACCACCCTGGATCTAAATCAAAACATTTCTGTGCAGGGATTTTTCATCTGTTGCTTTAGTCTTGTGCTTCAATCATTGAGAGTACCTGGGGCTTTCCAAACAACACTTTTCTGCTGTGTTTGTCAAGACAGATAAAATGAGCTTGCTTGGGAAAAACCGTAGGTTTTTTGCAGGTATGGTGACTCCTTTATCCAGATTGAAGAGAGGTCATGGAGAACTGCCTGGCAGAGCACCAAACATTGTGTGAAGTAAAGGGAACTGTGCTAGTATGTCCAGGCCATGGGATACTTTTTGTTGTGGTAAAATTGCAGCTTGGGGAAGTTAATGGGAAAGGTCTGTCATGTCAGAATCACTGCTCCTGCCAGTGGCTTGAAAGTATTCTGCCAGGGGATACATGGCTGCCAAAGCCAAGCACCTTAATGCTTTTCATTATTTTGATTTTTTTTCCTTGAAAATGAAGGCTTCATTTTATCAATTAAGCAATCAAGGACTGCATGAGATATGTCCCTTGTGGGTGTCAGTAGACTGCACAAGTGCTAGAAACTTTTTCTTCATTCAGCCAGAACAACACTTTTGCCACGTGTTAAAAAAAAGTTTAATTGTAGCCTAATTCTGTCAAAATGCACTGTAGTTTATGTCAGTTGTTGCAACTATTATCCTTTGAGGTTTAAGAGGAAAAGTTTGCAGTGATAGAGATTTCCCACCCCCAAAAGAAAAAATCACAAAGCCAAACAAAGTTTTATGGTGTCTTCAGTTCTAAACAGATCACACATATTCATACAAAATAATGTATTTGCAACAATTTAATTGTAATTAAAAGACCCAAGAATACTGACACAAAGAAGAATTCCTTCTTCAGCTGTATTCTGAAATTCTGTTGGTCAGTAGGATCCAATTTAACACAAAACTGCATGGGCAGCATGAATAGACATCACACAGATGAAACACCAAGATGATTACTGAAGCTCCCATAGCAATTTTGTATGATTCCAGGAAAACTCTCCTGTAAGAGTAGTTTCATTCAACCCATGACCTGCCTTCTACTTTAGCCAGAGGAGCCTGGGGTGCCACAATTGCACTATGCCCTTTGTAGCCTCTGGGAAGGGGTGGTGACAGGGAAGTGGTGACAAAAATCTTTATAAAAATATTGAAGAACAGTTTCTTTTTTAATTTTCCTTTTATTTTCAAAGGTGCTTTGTGCTACCTATGAATTATCTAAAGCTGGAAAATTTACCTGCAGAAATCTTTCTAAGTTTTGAAATTTTTTGTGAGGTGATGGTATAGAGAGACTGAGGTAGATGCTGCCTCTCTGTACTCCTCTTCTAGCCACAGAACAAATTCACATCCATCATCTCTGGGAAACAGAAATATGTTTGTGTTTGTGTCCAAAAATGAGTAAAACTTGGCAGGGTTTGGATTGAGCAACTTTGCCACAGAGCTGTGCACACAAATCTTCTCACAATTCTCATGCTTTCCTTCTGATGTTATTCCATAATAAGGAACGTGAACCAGTCAACTCCCTAATACACGAACATTTTTGGGTTTGTAGGGCAAGATTTTTGTATAGTGAAATGAATGTAGAATGGCAGAAAGGAGAGGAAAAAGACCAGGTTAATTAAAAACAGTCAAATGCCACACAGGCTTCATTGCTTTGCTGAAAATAAAACCCTGCTAAAAAAGGCAAAGCACCGGTAAAATTCCACCATTTTACTAGGTGAACAGTTCTGTGTTTTTCTAGTCTTGTTTATATACAAGTGAAGAAAACTATTATTTCATTGATGATCTAGGTTTTAGAGCATGTTGAGTTCTCAGCAGCATGTGCTCGTGGAGTGATAGCCACCTCTGAAGGACCAGTACCCGGCAGCATGTCACCTTGCACAGGCTGGAGTTGGAGTGCAAGGGCAGGGGGCCCCTGAACAAATCACTCAGGGCTCACCCTGCAGCCCAGCTTCACTGGTCACCCACTTACCCCCTTAAGCAAGCAATGCACAAGCATCAGACTGGTGCCTTGTGAAGGCTGACCTAGAGCAGAGACTAGATGGAGTTAAAGAATAAAGTAGGTATTTATTAGAAGGCCTCAATAGATACACCTTGGGCAGTAAAAGAGCTCAGCCAGGGCTACACCCAAGATGAGCCCAAAATGGTTGCAAAATGGATGACTGGCCATGAGGTACCACACTTTTATAAATTCTGGTCCATTAGCATATTGGAGTCAACTGTCCAATTACAGCTGTAGGTTATGAAGTCCCATCCTTCTTGTTTTTCTCTCTTCAGCCCACTGTTGTTCATGCTCTTGGGCCTGAAATTTGGATAATTTGTCCTTGGTCACCAGCTAGAGAAGGAATTGTTGTGTCTAGCTACTCTGTGAAGAGAGCTTATTATCCCCTCATATGAAACTCATAACTACACACTAAAGCAGCACAAAATCTGAAAAATATGAAAGCTAAAACCTAAGGCATCATTCCCCCCTTTAGAGGCTCGACAAACCTTTACCTTGTTGAGTCTCTGTTCTAATATTTACTAATAATGGGTGTTTAATAACAGATAAATAACTAACAGTTAGAACATGGATAGTAAACAACTATCAATATAAACATCTAATAATTAACATTTAACAACAGATAAATATCTAATAGTAAATAAACATCTAATACTGGATAAATATCTAACAGTAAATGTCCAATAATAGGTACATATCTAATAATATTAATAATAAACAATAGTAAACTAATAAACATCTAACAACAGTAATGCACAGTCGGGTATCATGCAAAGAAGAATAATGATTATTGTTCTTTGGGCACAGAAGAGGAATAATTTAAAAAAGCTCTTCATCTGCATTAGTCTCTGCTTTTACAGTTGTTTCAGGAGTAGAAGCTTTCTTAACTCTGGAGTAGTGAATCCAGGGTCCTTTTCCAGCAACTTTGACTGGTGTGACGGTGGTCATCAGAAATTGGAATGGTTCTCTCCTCTTGGCTTGTAGAGGATCCCTGTCCCACCACTTAGCATAGACCCAGTCTCCAGGCTGGAAGGGATGTACAGATGTGTCCAGTCCTATGGGTCTGGATAGCACAATATAATTCTGGAGCTTCTGCAAAGTAGAACCTAAAGCCATTAGATAATTCTGCAAATCAGGTTTCCCCTTCATGTGAATTTCACCTGGAATATGTGGGATCTGCTATGGCCTGCCATAGAGTATTTCATAGGGACTGATGTTATCCCTTCACCTTGGCTGTACATGGATTCTTAGTAAAGTTATAGGCAAGGCCTGAACCCATGTCATGGATGTTTTCTGACAAATTTTGCTAATTTGTGTTTTGAGTCCCATTCATACATTCAACTTTACCCCTCAAGACAAGTAAAAGACTCCAAAGTCTTTTACTTTGTAGTAATTACTTCTGGAGTAATTGCTGACACCTTACCTCCACTCCTGATTTTGTCACTGGGATTGGAGCGTTTCATACCTGAAGCTTGTTGGAACCTTTGTCAATCAAGTTCACTTAGTTCTAATGGGCTTCTTACTTTCCACACATGACCTGCTATTATTTATAATTATCACCATCAAGAATAGCAACAATGTAAAACAAGTCTTTGTGTTTTGCAAACCTTCCTGAAGAGCCAACATATTTTTCCCTCTGTTATGTCAAAGGGGATTAAAAAGAAACATTGTAGGATCATCTTGTTAAAATATTGAGTGTTTATAATTACCCCATCTTTTTCCCAAGAGACTGTTCTTACATATGCAGAACCATTTATTACAGGTGAACTGTCAGCTAGCAAATGCAGAAAAAAATCCCAGAAAAGATACAGTACCAACAATGATGAGCACTGAAATCCTTTATCCACAGACCAGAGGTGGTGAATGCTCTCAGCTACTTTTGCATGCCACAGTATCCCCAGCCCCTTGGTAGTCTCATGTGATGTGCCACATGAACATGACACAGACTAAAAATATTAGAACCAAAGCCATTTATTAACAATGTCAAATGTTCAAGTCAGGTAAGTAACATCACAACCTTTTGCTGGGGTTAGCCCTGCAGCCAGCAACAAAGTACATCTACAGCCATTGGAATATGAAGGTTCAAATCCTCTTCTTCTTTTTTAAAATGTATTCTTCTAATGATTTCTATTTAGCTCACACTTTGCAGAGCTCACTTAGAGTATATAAGAAATTGTTTTGTAAACCTATAAATCTGCAAAGTACTGAAATGATGCAATTCTAAATTAAAAAAAATACCTTCCTGCTTTGATAAATCAGTCTTTAAAATTATTTGGTTAAGCAGCTGATTAAAGGTACAGAAGTATAAGGCTCTTAGCAATTGGACTCTCTCAATTTTGATCAGTCAGATAGTAAAGCATTTTCGCTTTAATAATGACATTTACTTAATTATGCTTAATTAAATGTATTTCATTAAGCATACTTAATTATTCTCACTACAAAAAGTGAGTAATTCTGCTCCCTTCATCAATGCATATATTTAAGTCACTTGCAGAGAAACAAAACTGCATTTTCTGGTCAATTCCAAGAGAAACTGACAGCACAAATGGATTGCCTTCACCTTTTAGCATGTATTTACTTTTATAGCCAAAGGCTCTTATTTTTCTCAGAATGTGAACTTATTGAATGGTTAAAATGGATCCCAGCAACTTTAAGTAAGTGTCTTGAGTTAACTATATGATGCTTTTATCTTTAATCGTCTCATTCTGAATGGTGAGTTTTGCACTTTTAAGGGTGCTCTAGAGAGTGAAGAGGGGGAGAGAAGAAGTAGTAGGGGTTTTTTTTCAGACACTGCACTCACTTTTCTACATTCTTGCTCTTAGACTGTGTTGTCTTCAGTAGACAGACAGCGGGACAGAGCTCTCTTTTGCTTTGAGTTAGCTAGCCGAAGCAAAGAATTTCCCTAGATTTTTGGTTTTTTCCCTTTCCTTTGGACCTCTTGAAACCTGCTCTAGACTGAACACCGAGAAGAGCACCATCAGCTCACACCTGTGGCCCACCGGGCCAGGCCTGGCCTGTGACATTCCAGCACCGGGGGAACTGATCAGAGACTGAGTGAGCTGAGTCACAACCCAAGGAGGGACTTTTCTCAGTTTGTCATCTCTTTTAGAGTAGCAAAAGATTTTATTGCTTGATATTGTTTAAGTTTTATTGTTTAATAAACAGTTTTTTCCCACCTTTCTCCAAAGAGATATTTTCTCCCAGACCAGTTGAAGAAAAAAGCTGATTGAATCAGCTTTCCTACTAGAGATCCTTTAAGAGATTCTCTCCCAAATTTGCTCTAAACCTAGACACCAAGTTAAAATTTGAGTCTGAGCACTGGTATTTTTGGTTCCTTCATTTTGGGGTGACAAATAAATAATTAAAAAGAAAACAAAAATTCAGAGTCAGCCAATTATTTTACATTTCAGTGATAAGTTCCCTGTTTTGGACTACTGAGGTTGGCCATGTAGATCTACTTCCTCACCAGAGGTCTCACAGTATATTCACACATCATTGAAAATGAAAATATGCAAAAAATTATTTGGAAACCATTAAAATATTAATTTTTGGCTTTGAAAGTTTGGCTTTGAGAAGGTTTCTCATTCTTACACTCCTGAGATCTTTGTCCTGAAAAGATGGTCGTCCATGCTTAGAGTGATTTAGCAAGGGCTTTTTCTGAGCTGTAAATTTCAAAGCAATGCACAAGAAGCTGGCTATTAATATCTATGCAATGGCATGTTCTAAGTGCAGCATGAGGTTTCTAGCACAGTTTTGTTAGCATTCTTACATAACAACCTCATTCTTTGCTGTGAGTGGTGAGGAACTGGCACAGTGCCAGAGAAGCTGTGGGTGCCCCAGCCCTTAAAGTCCATGCCTAGGTAGGATGGGGCTAGGAGCAACCTGGTTCCTAGCCAGGAAGGTCTTCTTGCCCCTGGCATGGGAGTGGAATGATAAGAGCTTTAAGGTCCTTTCCAAACCAAATCATTCTAGGATAGCAACAAAGACCACAAAGCCCCACTTCTCACCTGATTTCACTCTTCCTGTATTTATTTTTGTCATTCTTTGTTAACAAAACAGCTTAGAGGACCCAGGCAAATCAGTCAAGATAGGCCTAAGCTGCAAAGAGAACTTAAAGGGAAGAGCAAGATGGCTGTCTGCTACAGCCATAACCCAGCTGTGCACTCTGAATCTCTCAAAACTAGATGAAGGGAGTTAAATTATCTTAGAAGATGATGGGCAGGGAGATGCGTACACATCCTCTGAGAATTACCACCATGACATCCATAAGCACTGATTGATAGCTCAGTGGAAGACTGAACCATTTATCAATCAAATCCTGCTGCTGGGCCACAGCTCAGCAGCTTTCAGAAGGGATTTTTTTTCTGGGAAGTGAAGTTTGGAAACAAGATATATGATATATGAGATGGCAGCAGTTCTCTGCATTCAGAGGGAAGAGGTAGGTGGTAGATGGGAAGGGAGAGCACTACATCAAAAGCTAATCTTTCTGTTTTTTCTTTGTTATATACACAACCCTGCTGGAAGACTAGCTAAACCAAGAATTGGAAAACTACCGGACCCAGCTAATCTAGTCCCTACACCTGCAAAAACACTGTGTCCTTGGGCATAGCTGTGGTATGATAACAAGTAGTGAAAGAGACATGAGTAAAAGAGATGTAACTCCTAAAGAATGAAGAAGAGCTGATATTGTAGCATAACCAATAGATTGCTTAGCTTACAGAATATTCATGAGCTTATTACTGTTGTAAATAAATGTCTGATGCTCTAATTCAATAAAGGAGCTTGCTGATTCTCATATTGAGTGTTCCAAGCTCTCCCCGTGCTGTGACACAACCCTACATATACATATATAGGAAGTAATCAGTGTTCAAGAGAAGGTGTAATTAAGATGTAATAACACACAGAGGAGTGACCTGCTGTACTACCCAAAGATGCTAGCAATGGCAGCAATGGGAGGAACAAGGTTTGGGGGAAACATTCCTGGAGCAGGCAGAGGTACCTAAATAGTAATGATGCTGCTAAATTCTTAGAAAGGAGACTATGATGAAAACTGGAAGCTATGAAAGGGTGAGGAATACTCCTGGTGATGTGGAGTGGCCTGTCACCCTAAAGAGAACAAACAGTAGAAAATAATTTTGACAGAAGAGAGAAAAAGTGATGGAAGAAGGTCCCTTGAGATTGTAATTTGTACAACCTGTGAAATCATGTTGTTGAAAGCTCCAAAGTGGCCCCAAAGAAGATTAATTATGCTGATTTGTTGGAATAAGCTCTAGGAGAGAACCTGGCACAGCCGGAACAGGAATTTGCAATGGATGCATCTGCCCACCATCCTCAGCAGAGAGCACAAATCTGAGGGAAAAAATACCTGCAGTGTACATCTCATATTGTTGCACTTTCTCTGCCACCAATTCCAGTACAGACCTTTTATATTGTTCTTGATGCTGTATCACATGAATTCTCACCTCTCCTGACATCACTTCTTCCTTCTCTCACCAGGACTTACACTCATGTTACACCACGTTGTGCTTCCACGGTGGGAATTCAGATTTCCAGTGCTATGGGGGCAGCCAGGGCACAGACTAGGCATGTATTGTCTGAATGGTGGGTAAACTTTGCACACCACAGTAAAGGTCAATGAGCCTTTGTTGCCTTCCAACTGTCAAATCACTCAACCCTTCATGTACAGGCCTGAGGGCACTTTGAGTGCGACTCTTAGCAGGCCTTCCTCACTACCCAGCTGCAACACTTCAAACCTCCAGGAATTTGCAACTTCATGACTAGAATGTCTTAAATTTTATGTATGTATGTGTGTAAGACTGTGCATAATTGTGTTTGATTTACTGCCATTTTTTAACATTCCTTAGTCCTAAAATGTCAGATGTATCCATGGCAACAACTAAAAACCAGTCTGCCAGGGCATACCAACAGTATTTCAAAATTATAGCTATACAGGGTATGGCATATCGGACAAATGTGTCCTTCACATAAATGCTCTAAATAGGAAAGTTTAAAGATGCATTATTATGGATAGACCTGAATACTAACACACATTTTACATGAATACTCTTGATACTTTTTTTCTTTTTCCTTTGTGTGAATGTTCCCATCAACTTTGAAGGAATCTAAGTGCTGTCCCTTGCCTCCAGGCAACCAACCCTTGAGAAAACAAATACACATCTCCGAATAGGCAAACATAAAGTTAGGGAGGTAGGACCAGATAATCCTGCCAGTGATCCCTTGCAACCTTACTGTGGTTCTGTTTATGATCTAGGGTTTACACTCATTCAGAAGACAAAATACAATTTGAAGCACAGCTGAGAAGATGCTGGATTTCAGAAGTTAAAAACAACACACGAAAAAAAAATGACACAGATAATTCCCAATGTATAATGCTGGAAAAAAAAATCAAGCTTTTGCAACAAAGTTAGTGTAAATTTTTAGGAACTTTTACTTTATTCTGTGTAATATTGACTAGAAAATGCACATTGATAGGATTTGTGAATGCTAGTTATTTCAAGGCAAAATGTCTATATTATAAATCCACAGCTTTGAGGCATTCCTGCCTGACTCGGATGGACAACTGAAATTGCTGAGCAAATCAAACTAATTTTTTTCCCATATTGCTTTTCAGAATGAGATGAAAAAATTGAAAGCCATGATTTACACTCACAATATCCAAACCACACCATCGCATGATGAGACAACTTCTTTACAATTCCTAAGAAAATTTTGAATAGGAAAATAATCTCATGTCCTGGGTAGTTAATAAAATTTCAGGTTTTTGTGTTTGGGTTGTTTTTGGGTTTTTTTTAACCAGCATGTAATTTTTTTAAGACTCATTTTTGCAAACTGTTTAGTCATCAGATCTGTGAGGGTAAAATGCACCCTCTTTTTCCACAGCAAGGGGGTGATGCACCCTATATATGAATACTGTCACCACCAGGATTGGGGTCTGGTGGTAGAGCTGCACCGATCCCCCTCCCTTTTGCCTGGCCAGGCTGAGACTATGGGATGCTGTTGCTCACTAGAAATATTTATATAAGCTGAGGGACTCTTATAGCAACAGTACCAACATGCAGATTGGGAAAAAAGACAGGAAAAATTACAAGACCATTTACAGGTTGTTCACACAACCTTGCTAAGAGCTCTACAAAACTCATTACAACACTGCTGGAGTCACTAACAAACTGAAGCACTTTACAAAACTTGAAGTGCTTCAATAATTCTGAATTGCTCTGAAACACTTGTGCTCCAAACACTCATATTCCATAAAGTTTCTTTCAACCACTGCAGATTTATAAAAGGAGTATAGCCAAAATTATGGTAATTCAACTCCTTCAATCGCAGGTGTGAAATGAAATGGTTCTGTATTTTTCTCTTGTAATTTTTGCTATTCACCAAGTAAAAAAGTGGATTATAGGATGCAAGAAAAAAGAAAAAAAGAAATTATTTTTCTGGATTAAAAAA
Source organism: Calcarius lapponicus (assembly GCA_039654755.1). Lineage (NCBI taxonomy): Eukaryota > Metazoa > Chordata > Aves > Passeriformes > Fringillidae > Calcarius > Calcarius lapponicus. The sequence goes on along the minus strand of CM077481.1, from coordinate 62,899,844 downwards.
GAAAAAATCAGTTATGCAACATTGTCTAAGCTATCATGAATTCTTTTTTTTTTTTTTTTGCTAATATCCACTTCGTGACCAAAAAAACCCCAAAACATGAAGGGGCTGGACAATCTTCAGAGATTTTCCTTTAGTATTGAAAGTGTTTTATGGTCAGGAGAAGATGTACACTTGAAGCAAGTTGTGCTGGGAACTGAAAATATATTAGAAAACACATTAAACTTACCACTTTTTTTTTCCTATTACACCACACAGCAGAGAGCAATACTGAATTGTCTAGATCAGACATTCTTAACTAGGAAGTTGTGTGAATAAGGCTTATCTCAGTTTAGCTACTAAAACAAAAGAATATTGGTGTGTGGGAGGAAAAATTTCAGAATAACTCAAAAAGACAGGAAAATTTATTCAGCTTCAATTAAGAAATCAATTACAAAAACATACTAAACTAATAAAAATCAAAATAATTAGAAAATATGAGTTTCACCACAGTTATTAATGTAATTCACAAATATCTTAGTTCCTTGAAGAGAGTGGTCCTTTGGATTTTGATTTTAAGAAAACACCATTTCCTCTCATGCTGCTCACTGACAAAGTAGAAACTTATCTTCCCAGGAAAATGCATTTCTGCTCACACTGTTGTTCTAAAATCCTCCTGTCTCTGCTCCAAGAATAGGCCTGAAGAGACATCTGCTGAAGCTGATTATCATGCAGTGGCATAGTATGGTATATGAGCAATCCCACACTTAAAAGATGCAAAAAAACCAGAGAAAGCTGCAAGGGAGAAAAATGAATGCATTGACAGAACTGGATGCAAAAAACTTCTTTTTTCTTGTTTCTGCCCCATCCCCCCCCCCTTTTTTTTTTAATATTTTCTTCCCTCCCCTCCCATCAACTAAATTAATCACAAAATCTAGGTCAGCACAAATGAACAAGGTGACCCAGCTTCAAACTAAATGGATAAAACAGCAACAAGTGAGGTTGCTGTGAAGGCACAAGCCCCAGAGTTCAAATTGCTAGGGAACAGCTTCATGGAGCTCTAACCAATTTTTAGATGTGCTTACTCTTGGTTTTTACAATTGAGTTTAAAACCACATATTGACCACTAACTTCTGAAATATATCTTTTGATTCATCAGGGACTAAGACAGCATCTGTCTTGGTTTGAAAGACAAGCGTCAGCTAAGGAAGGCAGGAGCCTCCCTTGAAATGGAAAACGTAAACCCCTTCTCTCCAAATTACTGTAAGTTTGAAACCAAGGGGCCATCAGGCAAAGATATGGGGAAAAGGAGTAACAGTTATTTACTAGTATGTATAACACGGCAAACAAACAACAATGGCAATAAAAAACCAAACAGAACCAGAAACCCAGCATCAGCCTTCTTGGCAGCAGGCACTTTCCCCTTTGGTGTAGTTACAGTCACAGCCGGCAGGAATGAGCAAAACTCCCGGGGTGCTGCACGATTAATCGGAAGCTCTGCAACTGTAGCTGGAACCACGGGGTGTCTCAGCAGGCAGGGGGTGCAGGGCTACAGTCCAGCAAAGCTCTGAGCACTGGCAAAGTGGCCCGGCGGAGCAGCACGCAGGGCAGGGAAAGGCGGGCCCAGGATCCAGCCATCCCAGCAGATGCTGAAAAGTCCCTTTTTTAGTGAGGCAGCTGTTAATAAGGTCCCAGTTCAGTGGCTGCTTTCATGAACGGAGGCTCACCCCACAGAGGAGAGAGAGAGGGGGAGAGAGAGAGAGAGACAGACAGACAGACAGACAGAGACAGAGAGGGAGAAGGAGAAAGGGAGAGGGTATCTCTGCGGTAGACTGGAAACCTCAGGTAAAGAGTGAGTAGCCAGCTTCTGAGTAGTACAACTTCTTTTCTACTATGTATCCAGTCATTCATGTCTCCTAGTGGCATGTATGAGGGAAAATCCCTTAAGTGGAAAAATCCAAAAGGAAAACTCCTGAAACCCCAACAGCATCTGTGCTCAGATTCCCTTAAAAGCTTTCCACACATGAAGTCTGTAAGACATGTATATTTATTGGAGAAACACAAATTTAAAAAAACCAACCAAACAAACAAAAAAACCCCCAACAAAACAAAACAAAAAACACCCCCCCCCACACACACACACAAAAAAAACCCAAAACCAAACCAAACCAAAAAAAACCCCAAAAAAACCAAAAACCAAAACAAACCAGAAAAACCAAACAAAAAAGTGCTGTCAGTACATGGCAATTCTCTCAAAGAGTAAGAAAAAATATGGAATAAAGGAAGACAAGAACAGGAATTTTTCAGGTTGCATACAAAAAGAAAATGCTTACAAAAGTAAATCACATGATATTCCTCAACTACATGACAAAACCATTTCTGTGAAAAGGAACCACATGTGCTACATGAAACAAATGAAGCAACTCTCATGTAGTGATGGATCTCATACCATCTTTGTCCAGAGCATAGAAGGGGAACCTGTTGCCTCCTGGATTGTTCCTCATCCTTGGGGCAATATCCAGCCCTCATGTAAAGGGTGACTGTTCATGGGGGAAAATAAAGGAGAATTCAATTGTGATTTGCAATGGGCTAAACACTGCTACATCTAAATCCAGTATCAATGTGCTTCTACTTAACCAACAGAAGACCAGTTAGACACATGCCCGAGTATAAACATCTGTGGTAATCACATATTCTCTGAACAGACAGAGACATAATTGTCCCAGTATTTTCTTGGGAAGCTGTGAGAAGCGGTGAGAAAGCTCAGAGAAATAATTAAAACAATTATTATCTCTCTCTCTGTAACTGTTGTTTATAGACATGATTCTCCAGAGTGTGCTATTCATAGTTCACCAATAGTGTGAGAGAAGATTCCTAAAAGCCAATCAGGTCTTAGGTCCAGGATTGTTTCTAGATTTCAAACTGTAGATTTCTAATAATAAAGTGGTTTTTTTCATGCCTTCTGATGATGGGGTGTCTGTATCACCTTTGTCTGTCCCCAGTACCCCTTCGGTGATAAACGTCCTAGCAAAACAAGACCAGGGCATCCACAAACAGTTAAGAACTCACTCTGAGGTGGACAGGCTTGAACACTTCACCCTGTAAAACTCTCTCTCCATGCTTCTAAGCATGTAATGGTCTAACATTTACCCACTAAACAATTTAGTCTTTTTCCTCACACAGTGGGCACCAATTGTTCAGGATACAGAAAGATGGGGTCAACTGACTAGGCAATAAAAGAAGGTTTATTGGAAAATCAGTCTCATGGAAGGGTGAGACTGTAAGGTTGTTTCATCCAAAGCCATTGCATGAGAAGCTGTTCTGATAGTACAGCTTACAATTCTTCATTGTCATTCTAGTTACAATATCTTTTATAAATTTTTTATCCAATCAGCTACTTCCAGAAAACTCCCTAGCATCTTCATAAAGCACTTGCTAATTGCTACGTTTTACACAATTTGCAGCAATGCATATTCTTCTATCCAATCATATAACTCTACAGAAACTTATTGCTGTATCTTCTACTTTTTACCACCTCTATAACAAGTTCTATTGGTAGACTTTAAAACTATTTTTTTTATTAACAAATTTATTTGCTTACATGACACATATTTCTCCTTGCTTAGAACATTTCTGCTTAAACTACAAATCTTTAATCTTATTTTGTCCTTGTTTGACTATTTTATTTTAAACCTTCAAGCCTTCTCCAAGGTCTTAGGTGAAACACTGTATTCATCTCTATCTCTGAGCTTTTATGTCCGAGGCCTTAGGAACTCTCCGTTCTTGCTCTTTCTCACACATTGCTAGTCCAGATTCATTGCAATATTGCTTGTTCAAGAAATTTAATGTAAAAACCTTTTTAATTGAATGGCCTGCTAGAAGTATATTAAAGTGATCTCATGATTTTAAAATTTCTTAAAAGAAAGGTTATTTGCATAGTGATAATTTTTCACATGCAAGAGCAGTGGATTTTTTCAGCATTCAGATTCCACACCTTACATTTAATTTTTTCTTTCTCACCTTACATTTCCCACCTTACATTTAATTTTTACACCCAGTAGCAGACAGTTTAAAGAGACACCACAACCATGAAGTACAGTCAAGTAATTTTAAGAGTTTAAAACACAGTTTAAAAGCTAATTTCATATTTTAAGTCTATGAGGCACTTGTTTATTGTCATTTTCTCAGATGACAAGGTATATATAGTACAAGATATATGTAGTAAGATATATATAGTACATTGTATCTATATCTATAAATATACATATATATACATGTATATATATACACAATATATATATATATATTGTACATTGTAATTTTCTCAGATATATGTATATATGTCTCCCAATAAAGACTCTGCCAAAGATAAAATCTTCACTCTTCTATGTAGTTGAATCAAAAGGTACAGAAGATAGAAGTAAAAATAGGACTGTAGAGACTGAATGCAAATTGAGGAAATAATTTTTATTTAAGCAGCATATCCTGCCCACTTCAAAACTTACTCTTCAGTATTTTAGGTTGATGTTTACACACCTAATTGATTTGTTAAAAATCAGAAATACTAATAAATCCACATGAGCAAAGAAACCAACTTGCAGGGTACTTCTGTCCTGCTGAAGAGCTGATCTATTTAGCATAGCTGTGTATCACAGGCATCAGCAGCTGACATTTGGGCACATTTATCTCTAATGAGCATCACAGATACTGCCTTCTTGGCAAATGCCACGTTCCTTGGTACAGCTCTGCAGTGGACAGAAAATACCTAGAAGCTTTTTGTGTTGATTAGCAAGTTAAGAGAACACAGACTGAAAGCACTGTGTTAATCAAAATCTGGTAAAAATAATGGTAAAGCTGAAAGTAACTATTAATTTTGTAACAAAAATCCTTTTTCTGTGAGTTTAGAATAACTGTGTACAGATGCAAACATCAGGAACTTATGGAGCTGCCAGAGATGAGAGGTTTTTACAAAAGGCAGCAAGCCTGGACTTAATACAGTTTCCCAAAATGATAAATTCATGCTGTGGGGTAACTTAGGTATGTTTTAAATCTTGCAACAGCTCTTTCTCTAAAATGTTTAAGGAAAGTGACTTTTCTAGTGGAAGTGAAGAGAGGTGATAAATAACATTGGACAGGAGAAAATCAGTGCCAGAAGAAAGCTGTATTTCTTTCAAACCAAACTCAAAACGAAAGAGGACAAACAGTACACAATTAAGAGGAAGTACAAGAAGAATCTACCACATGAAGACAGGAGAAAAAGCTAAGAAAGCTAAGAATGTCTAAGGGACAACAGAAATAAGAAGGAAAATTTATAGCTGTCATTTAAGATGGAGATTAAACAAACAAGCTGTTGTGATGCCAGGATGATTTTCTGTCTTTTCTTTTATATACCTTTTATATTACTTTCATGTATCCTCAGTATTCTTATATGCATACTTGTAATTCCTTAAGTCTGGTATCACCATAGTTCCAGTATTTTGTTAGGCCAGGAGACCAAACATCCTAAAGGTCTTGTAGTACAAGGCCAGAAACCCTTACACTATCTTGAGAAACCAAGGCCCCCTCAAGAACATATCCTGTAAACTAGAAAACCCTGTCCAGGAGGGTATTCCTTGGATGGGGCAGTATCATGCCATTCATCCAGGCCTTCCATTGGGGCATCCTTGTTAGATATGCTAATTTGTAAGGTCTATAAATTGTACACGTGGTCTATAGTGTCTGTGCTTTGCAACACGTCACCTTGGTGAAACAGAGCACCATAAGTATCCTTATTAAAATACAGAGGTAAAAACCCATTATTCCCTAAACCATGTCTGGCTTTTCATTTTTTTTCAGACCAGGAAGACACATTAGCTGGAATACTCTTGCTTGTTTTTCAAAATGGCAGGCCAGGATACAGGAAAAAAGACTAGGAAATATTAAGACAAATTAAATGTATAGACATAATCAAGAATGCTTGAGGAAACTCACGGGGTACCATGGAGTTGGTGGTTATATCTTAAAAGACGTATTTGTAAACTTACATATAATGCATGTGTGCATGCACTTCTGTGATGGCAATACATTTCAGTGTTTTCCTTAAGATCTTGGGGACTGGACTAAATGACCCTTAAAGGTCCATTTTAGCCCAAACTATTCTATGACTGTAAGATCCTAGTATGTTTCTGTAGAAAACAAACAAACAAAAACACAACAAAGTGCTAAGTACTACATTTACTAAAAAGGAAAACACATATATGTACAAAAAAGGGAAACAATTGTTTTGCAATTAGTACTGTCTCAAAGGAGCTGAGAATTATCAAATATCCATGAAAGAATCAGAGCTGCAAAGTTGTTGCAAGACAACAAGTAAAATTAATTGCGATTTGCATTACTAAGGCTACCTAATTAGCACTTGAGAGGTTATTACCTTGGGGGGTAGCATAAGGGGTAGCATGAAAAGACCATGAACACAGCATCCACCAACATCTTCATCTATTTTGTATGAGCATACACAGCGTAATAGTTTTGTAAATCTGTAACTACAGATTAATGTAGGAGCATTTGTGCCTGGTGGACTTCTTTGTGGGAGACGATGACAAAGGTATGGGATGCAAAGAGAAATGATAAGTATATACCTGGGCTGCCTGGCCCACTGTGTCTGTGGGAGGACACAGCTGGCACCTTTGGAGATCGCTTCACTGAAAGCAACACTCCTCAGCTAAAAACTGTGGTCAATGGAGTTGAATTCAGCAGCATTTAGAAAATGAATTTGCATAGAAAGTTTGCCTTTTAAGATATCATGGTCTTTAGACAGAGCAAAGCTTTTGTATTACCTTACTTTATTTTCAAATTTCTATTATCTTTTAACTAGATGCCAGCAAAATTTTAAAATCTCTTACCACTAAAACTTTTTGAAAGCATTAAAAGCAATGCAGCATAAAAAAAATGATGATGCATAGTCTAATTAAAGAAATTAGATTTGTGCCTTTAGTCTGGCAAACCAGCCACAGTTGTGCCAATCCAGAAGTTCGAAAATTCCAATCCCAAGAACAGAAATTGATTAAATAGTGGTTTATTTGTTGATCCCTGGTGCCCTGGTTTTCCCAGAAAAACACATGAAAAACAATACACACCACCTCATCCTGCAGTTTTACAGCATCAGTCCTACTTGTTCTGCAGTACACAATGTCTTCTCCAGCTTGCCCCTTGTGTTTTTTAGTAACTCTCATTCCTCATATGGAGGATGAGCATGCATTGAAATGACAGATAACCACATTGTATTTTCCTGTGGAAAACAAATCCCTGTCCAGAACAACAGTAAAAATTGCAGCCCAAATTTCTTGATATATAACTCAGCTGATGTCCCTCCCCATGTCCCTTTTCTGTGAGCTCATGCTCTCTGCGGAATGGCAGCAATAGCTTAATCCAACTCCAGGAAAAGAGGTAATGGCAATCCAGAAAATATACAGATGTTAGAGCTGAAGATATTTGTATTTTTCTCTTCTTGTCAGGCTGATACCTAGATTTCACTCAAAGAAAAAAACGGATTATATGACCAAATCTTGAAGGTTTGTCCTACTCAAAATATAAGCCAAATGAATAGGAAGCAAATGGACATTGCTGATGCTTGAAGACCAACTTAACTCCAACTAAGAGCCTGGATTCTTTTTGTTTCTGACAATGCACAAATTCTACACAGTATATTTCTATATATCTATAGAAATGACAACTTTGGGAAATCATACAAATTTTATACTTGTTAAAAAGCTGCTTTAAAATCCAGCAGTTGAGAAGAATGTGAGAGGTTGGTTATCCAGAACCACTGAAAGTAGCTTGTAAAACTCAAAATTCAGAGAGAAAAATTCTTTATTTTCCTGTCTGCTTTAAAAAGAGACATATCATGGTCCCATTTCATAAACTGAAAAGCTGACCTTCCTTCAGAGTCAACAGTGCTGCACCCCCTGGAAAGCAACATTCTAATCTCAACTCCAGAGTTATGTATAAAAATACTACTTTCTTTTAATATGGAATGAAGCATGAATGCTCCTCTAAAAGAGGGTTTTTCTGGTCCATTTCACAGTCCACCAGGTAACAGCCTATTAAGGATGCAAGCAACAATAATTGTGTTTCATATTCTTTGAAAAATTGCCATGAAATCCAAATCAAACCACCATCTTCAACATTTTCTCAGCCCTACCTAGACCGGACAGCACAGGACAGGTGCCAGATGCTTACCCTTTTGTCTAGAGGATACTTCCAGGCTTTCCTCTCCCATGGCACATACTCAGCTAAAACAAACATTTCAAAAATTTGAATACTCCCTATGGAACTACACTGAATCATGCATGTTTGCATATGACAGCAGAGGTCAGCTGAAGACCTTTTAAGCCCTTTGAGTTACAGAATGTGGACCTGGTGGATTCAAAAGCAAGATTTCATGTGACCCTTGAAATCCAAGGCTTGCTTTTATCCCAGAAGCATACTGCCAAGGCTTTCACTGTTGTATTTTGGGCTAAACTATTCTACTGCAAAGTCCAGGGGATTGTGGATTCCAAAGGCAGCCTGAAGCTTCAGGCTGCATGGAGAAAGCAGAAGGCTAAGCTGCCTTCTGAGACATAAGCAGATCTCCCACTATAGTTCTGTTCTTTCCTCTTAACTATCACTTTAACCATCACAAGAAACCATTTTTACACTTTCAGGAAGGGGTCCCACAGCTCAAATGCCTTGTAGACTTTCAAATTCCCATCCCAAATGTCAACACTGGTTCTTCTCAGCACCACACCACACTTGGCTTCTGCAACACAACTGACTATTGCTGAAGGGGTCTTTGGTACCACTTTGGGTTTAGGCTAAAGAAGGATGTTTCCTCAAGGATTTTTTTTGCAACTGTGGAACTATTTGAGCAATTTTGGCATAATTCACCTGCATTTGTTGCACACATGGAAAGAAAATGCATGCATAACCAAATCTGGTATTCCAAAAATCAAATTCAAGATAGTTACAAGGTTATTAAGATTATTAAGTATACTCTTTCTTAGTGCTGCTATGATGAAACAAATAGGAGAGACAATGTAATGCTCTTAAATACATTTCTTTTTATAAGAAGCAAACACAACCCCTTTCTAAGTGATCTCCTACTATGAAGGGCAACAGTCAAGAAGGGTGACAAATCCTTTGAGTGTAAAACCCAGAATTTCCTCCACTTATCATGGTGTACAACCAATCTTTCTCTAAAAATGGTTCAAAATTTAAATACTGAAATATACAAACATGGAAACACTCATACGAAATCTGTAATGGTTCTTTGTGATTAAACTGTTGTCCACATGAATAAGACACTACCTGCACTTAGACTCAAACAGTATTTATTCTGTTACACCCAAAAGAAGGAGGGAATAAATGGCCTACTCAGTTATTTCCAAAAGAAGTAAACATTTTAGACTTATAGAAAAACTGATAAGAAGCCTGGTTATTACATGCTCTTTGAAGATTTTGCAAGCTGATAAAGAGTAGTATATATCACAAAAAGTAGGAAAAAAGCACACTGGTAGACAGTAAACATTTATTGATCTTTGGCTTTAGAAATTGTCTTATCTTGGATACGGGAAAACCTATGTAAAATAATATTGTTTTTTTAAAATTTCTTTACAGTGCACAAGTGCAAGGCATGCAGAGTACATGTAAGGATACTAAAATACTATAGGAACATTACTGCAGTCGACATTATATGTCCAACATGGGTTAACGCTTTACAAAGGCAAGCAAGTTGATGGAGCCATTTGATAAACAGCAGATATCCCAGTTTCTCTTAGATTTGCTGTGGTGTTACCATGACCAACTAATAGACATAAATTTCATTTTAATAATGTATGCATTATAAAACTGGAGTTAAACTGTAACATTTCAACAAAATGAATAGGGAATAAGAAAGTATAACCTTGCTTCAGTTTTGTGAAATTTACTGCTGTTAAAGAAATTTAGGCATTTAAATGACAAACCAATTCTTATTATTTTCACATTAATATGAAATAAGCAAGGCAAAACTAGCTTCCTAAATGTTCTACAGTAAAAAATGTAATGTAACTTCTTACAAGTGGTGTAAGGAAATATCTAGCAAGCCTACTGTACCAGATTTTCCCAAAGAGTGTACTATATACAGGACAGATTTCTATAGCCACTTTTTAGAGCTAAAAGCTCAACATGCTGTGACATGCCTTCCTCAGAAGAAGGCTTCCTTTGGTAGATTTGAATCAGTAACACCATCTCAACCTACGAGCACTTCACATGCAGAATGCATCATTAATGCAGGAGCAGGGGCCTGTTGTTTCCTCACTTTTTTAACGTCCTTGCTGAACCAGTCAGGTTCTACCTTCAGCTCTTGCATTCCTGAAGGTGGACAAGCAGTTTTAGAGTAAGGGTGGTTTCACTACTGAATACTCTCTAACAGAATTCTACAAAATTCTACAAGGTTCAACTTTTGGAAGCTTGGTCTCAGTCAGCAGTATCACAATTGGTACTCTTTGTACTCCAAATCCATACAGATTGATCGACCTTCAATGTTGCCTTTCTGAGCCCAAGCAGAACTACTTACCTGGCTGAAATCACCCATGTGCCTGTATAATTAACACTCAGGTATCACTACAGAACTTTGTAAGTCAAACCATTCCAAATCTTGTAAATACTTGCCCTCAGTCATAAAGAAAACAATGCAAAGGTGGCAGAGGGAGGGGTGTTAATTTAAATTAGGGGTGTTCAATTATCAGTCGTATATGGGCAAAATCGTTAGATTACCACTTAAGTAAGAGGAATGGAAAAGATTTTTTCAAAATCTTATTTGTTTCCAATATGTAATAGCAAAAAACCACACATGGATATTACATAAGCCAAAAACTGTATGAAAAAAATAATTTCATTTCAAACCCTATTTCAAGGGCTATCAGAATCACCCACGATTAGGCACTTTACAATGTACAAAAAGAATATTGGAGGTTGTTCATTAGCTGTAGTAGTTGTACCCAAGTATTATCCACACCACTAAAAACCCCAAATATAACCAAAAAAACCACCCTGAAGTGAGATTTTTCAACTTGTGCTGTGCTTTTCTGTTTACAGATCCTGACGAACATTTAAAAGCATAGAAGCCAATTTGTTTTTAAACAACAGGTAACGCAGCACCATATCCATTTAACACAAACACCACTTGACACCATCCTCATTGTGAAGCATGACAGTCTTAGTACTTGTAAAGCTGTAACTATAAAAATCATATTTTAACAGTATTGTAGCAGTAAGAGGAAGATAAAATTTACATATTTAACACCAGAGTCTTCTCCATTTGGCAAATACTGAAATGAAGGTAGGTGAATCTTTTTGTCTTAGGTCTTCATTCTAGAGTAGAAAGTATTATGTGCTTTTCACTTAAAGACAAAAATATAAAGACTATTAACCGATAAACAAGACTGAGTTTGTGTGTTCCCAGCAACAATGAGACAAGCACAAGATTTAAAGTAAAATATTTACAACTTGGAAGATGTTCCCTGTGCAATGTGTAACATGTCTACCTTATGAGAAATTTTAGGCTGAAATTATTTAATAGCATCTTTGCATTAATATTTGCTCACATAAATGGGAACACTGAAACATTAGACAGCTTTCAGTATCTTCTATTACAGAAGTTTTTTCCATGTATATTCCTCCTAGAAAGCCTTACATACTGTTAACAATGGAACAAAGAAATTACCAAAGATAGGAAAAATAAAAACTGTTGGCACATCATGACATGGGTATGAACTGCAGTTATGAAATGTAATTTTTGGTGCCTTTTTCTTCATCCTATGCTTTTATGAAAAACACTGTGAATATGTATTCTGGAAGCTTAGAGCACATATGGGAGGCAGAGTTACTATGAACAGAAGAAGAGAGAGTAAGTGACTTTAAGAGAGAAAAAGTCTGACTTTAGGGAAATTTAAACCATGTTTTAAAAATATATTGCAGCACAATAAAAGAATAATGACTTACTACTAAGGAGTTTGTAAAAGGCTATTCAAACTATTTTGAGATATGTATTTTGTAGACAACAGAGTCATATGGATAGTATGTTGTTGTGAAAAAATGCTGCAAGTATTTAATTCTAAGGGCTCTTGACTGATGTGGAATGGAAAAAATGGAAAAAATCTGGTATTTACAGGTGGATTTTGGACTTTACTATAAAACTGCATACCTGTTAATACTTCAGCCTAAGCATCAAGCTTTAAAAAAAATAGTGTAGAAGTTTTTGACTTCTAGTTGCAGTCACCGATAATAATTTTAAAAAATGAAAATATGAGCCACAGCATTAGGATGAAAAATAATTCCCATTAAAAACACCATTGAAATCAAAGGTATAAAAATACATATACACTGGCATGCAAAAACAACATCCAGTGCAATATTACCCTCCTGGCAGTCCACAGTGAGAGACTGGAAAAGTTAAGTGCAGCATATACAGATGTCAGTAAAAGCAGCCTGGAAATGACATGCTGGCTTCATGATCTCACCTAGAGGAGGAAGACCTTTCAGTCTAGTACTCAAGAATGCAAATGAGACACGCCATCTACTTCATACAGCATATGACTGTATGTGCTGCACAGGTCACAAAGCATGGCAGGCCTTCCTAAAAAAGGAGTTGCACAAAAATCACTCTGAAGCGCTGACACCAATCTGAATCAGCCTGCTTAGTGAGATCAGACATCTGGCTTCTAAGCATCTGTTGCCTAGATGCTCTTTAGAGTAGGTATCTGCAAGGTCAAAATACTGTTCTCTCTTTACCATTTGGGATTTAGGCTGTAGATGCTAAAAATAACAGTCTTACTCATAATTCACATTTAATATTTTATTTAAGATACAAGTAACCTGCTGCTGCCTTCCTCCATTAAGATTTTGCTCAGGCATACAGATTCCTCCAAGAGAACACAGAGTATTCTTTGGCCTCATTCTTGTCCAATGTCTCCATTTTGTCTGGGCACTCAGCTCTTAAACTTTTAGTTAAAGTATCTAGGAAGTTTATAGTAACAACATTAACAGTGGGGTTAAGTCTGGGTGTAGAGGTGCTGTGTGGATCAAATTAATGTGCAAAATGTGTCATGAAAAAAATAATGAAGCATAGTATTTAAAAACTGATCAAAATTATCTCTGTGAAAAGCACAGCTATTTGACAAAATAGAAACATAAGGCCTTTTACCTTGGAGAACCTTCCAACAGCTTTAATATTAGATGTGCTCAATTTTCTATTTGATATATCCCAAATGCCTATTACCACTTAGGTGTAGTTACTGTAAGGAAGCACAGAAGCACAGCTCTTTGAATTGTTCCTTGAAAGTTAGCTGAAATTTCCGTACTTTCTAACCCCTACACAGAGTGAGGTGATGCTGCCTAAATGTTGTGTTGATGTCTCGGTAGCATTTTTGTTCTTAAGACAAATTTGACTTTACAATCCAGGGAAGAACGCGTCTCTGTTTAAAGACTTGAAGTACTTGTGATCCAAATGAGAAGAACAACTGCAACAGAAATTAATTTTCTGTAAGTATCTTCTGTACAAGGATGTTCTCTTGTACTGATGCTACTATTTAATCTGTGGATCCTTTATGCAAGCAAATTCGAAGAGACTGTGCAGCTAAGAAAACCTCAAAAACTGGCATAACCTATAGTGAGGACACTTGCAGCCTGAGAATGTCACCTACAAAGTGTAAGAACAGGCTTTCCATAATCTATTCTCCTGTTCTTAATCAATGTCTCTTAGCTCAGAAATAGCCCAAGGGTTATGTTTGGACCTCCCTGAACTTGCTGGAAGACTTGGATTTTTTGCCGTCTTAACCCTTTGTCTAAAGAGACCCACATAATAAAAGTGCAGAGTTTAAACAAATATCAACGAGTTTGTTCATGTTTCAGATGGAATTTTAAGGTATTTGAACTATTTAAAGGAACTAATCCTTTAAAAATAGATAAATTTAAACTAAACAGTTTTGTTTTTTGAACTAATGTAGTCTACTTGGTTCTGAGAAGGGAACACAGGGACAGCGCTATAGATTGGCAATGGAAGTCACATCACCAAGAGAGGAAGGGAGATCAGAATTTAAGAAGAAACAGACATGTTCTCTTTGCCAAAGGAACATTTCCTTCTAAAACCTCTCAGAAACTAAGGGAGATCTCACTGTGGCCTCCCAGTACTTAAAGGGGGCTTATAAAAAAGAGGGAGAATGAGTTTTGCACAGGCAGGAAGTTATAGGACAAAGGGGTACACTTCTAAACTAGAAGAGGGGAGATTTAGATTAGGTATTAGATGGAGACTCTTGCCTGTGAGGGTGGTCAGGCACTAGATGAGGTTACTCAGAGAAGCTACGGCTGCCCATCTCTGGAGGTGTTCAAGGCCATGTTTGATGAGGCTTGGAGCAACCTGGTCTGGTAAAAAGTGATCCATTCCAGATTCATTCCAATCCAAAGCATTCTACAATTTTTTTATTAAGCAGTGGGCAAAAAGCAAGACAAAATGTTTAAGAAACCTGAGTAACACCTACCAACCTTTCAGTCACATCTAATTGCTTTCCATTTCTGCAAGATGCTTTCCCCCTATTGCCAGGTGCCGCTAAAGGTCTCCATGAAACAAACAAAAAAAAGCATTTGCAAGCTGCTGTTTCAAAGGAACTTACTACAGAAGTAAGCAGATATTCCTTTGAACCTTACACAATATATATTGAAGTCAGGACTATCAGGGTTGCTGCTTTACTTTAAAACACATTTTTGATCATCCCACATAATTGTCTGAAGCACTGCTCACAACCTTATCAATATGGTCCCTCTGGTTTCACTGCCACCACATGTTTCAAAGGCTTTCATTACCATATTTTAGTTTTTCATAAGCCTTCGGGACTCACGTCAGGATTAAATGGATCCAAAGAAAGACCATCTCCCACTCACTGCTGACCAGAAGGTCAACCATTCAATTCTGCACAACAATGGTCTGTAGAACAATGGAACAGCTCAGTGGCTACAAGCACTGATCTCCATGTTTTTAACACTAGGTGCCTGTTTTTCACTGTGATCAGTGTAATGTCTGAATAGTAAGTCAGCATGAGCTCTTAGCAAAAGCTTTGTGCAGTTCAGCTACATGATCCTTACTACTTTTGCCGAATGCATTATTATATAACTACAGTTCACTTTTGCTTATAAGCCTTCAGAATAACTATGTCAGCAAAAACTGTTGTTTAACATTATTTTGAAGTATTCTCAACTATCCAAAATTTACTCCTTCAGATTTAAACAACACATTACATCTCCTATATAGTGAGCTTCACCAGGCAAGTTCACTATCAGAATCAAACTGTTTTGCATTGTTTTATTTTTCTGAACAAAAGATTGGCATTGAACACCTAACTCTAACTTAAAAGCTGGCCTTACTAATTCTGTTAGTAATGATGTATCTTGTAATGATATATCTTGAACTAATGCGAAAGTGGGTGCAGTATTATTGGACCTGTTATATTTTGTCATTCAATTATTCATCTGAAAAATACTTCCAAGGAATGACTGAAATTTGAAACTATGAGGTCTAATATTATTCTTTAGGCCAATTCACAGTTAAGTGTTTGTCCCTATTAGTTACAAAAAGTTGGTGTGAAAACAATAAAGCTTGCAGTCCCAGTCACACTGAAATACTGCAATGAAACCAGTAGCATCATGCAAGGTGTTCTCAGATGTCCCAAACACATGCAGTAGGTACTATGCTGGTGTTCACAAATCTTTCTCCAGTAAATGCAACTTAATAAACTAAGAAATAACTTTAAAAGCTTTCAACACAGCAAGATAGTTTATCACCAGCTTAAAATCTTGACTTTCTGCATTCATTGAGTTTGTTCTCCCATATGGTAGGTTTGCTACATATTAAAAAATTAGTTAAGCTTTTCCATTTATAAATGCTTATTATACACCAAAGCTGTACACAAATTCAAGAGAAAAAGAACAGTAACATAAAATCAGCTAGTATTACCTAAAAAACCCACTGACCTCTGTGAAGTTTAATATTAACTGTTTAAAAAAGCTACTGCATATAAATCCCCATTCCTGTTTTGCAAATACACAAAACATCTGAAAAACTGTAAATAATTTTATGACTGGAATATATCTATCCAGTTAAGCAAAAATTGTAAAGTTAATACTTTGCTCTTCTTCTTATCACACGGCTGTTTTATTATACAGAAAATCTATTTCTGAAGCCAAAATATATTAATTATCATTATACGGTCAGGTTAGCACATATTGAAGCGGCAAAAGATTATGGTTTGACAAAACAGAAATTTTAAGATTAACAGTTTAGGTAGATCTTTTCTTCCAAGACATTGTAAGTTCTTTAGTATAGCTAAGTACCTCTAAAGAGGCACAAAAACCAAATAGCCCTTTCAACTGAACTGAAAAAAAAGAGAAAAAGAAAAAATAAGAAAAAAGAGAAAAATTTATAAGTTTAATTTCAAAAGGGAATTTTGAAATTCTTAGATACATATACACCCCTCTCCTATAGCACTGTAAGATACATTCAGGAATTTAAAATAAAGACTCCATATTTCATACCTTCATATATATTATATATTTGATATATAATATATATGTACATTACACATATACATACACTATCAGTCAGCAGGATTAAACTGTTTTGTTTTGAGATGTTTGACTGGTGTCACTATTTTCTATTCTTTTGTAAAATCAATGGAATTTATCTACTACCTCAAAAGAAGAAATTTAAAAGATCCAGACACAACGTGTGGATCAATACTAGCACCAATACAGATGGCCATTACTTCAAAATGACTGCAGGGACTGAAATAATATATTTGTTATAACTCTCTCCTTACTGCACAAGCACTCCTGCAAAATATGTAGGCAGCAATACCTGTCAGGTACATACATCTACTCCTGTTTAATTTATATTTTATACAACTTTCCTTACTGTAATATACAGTATCTCTTTTGTCCTGTTGGATTTTTAATTTTCCAAGGAGAAAAGTGATCAATAGCTATCCAACAGATTTTTTTTTTAATCCCCTCTTTCTCCTTTCACTTGTATGGCTCAGTTTCAAGATTTAATTGATAGGCAGCCACCATCACTGCGTCCAGTACCCTTTGAATGCAGTTCAGTCAGTGACTGTTGATGCTTAAAAACCAAATTTTTGAGTTTGGCTTGCTGTTTATGGAAACCAAGATACTCAGAGGTCATATCTTTTCAGCATGCTTATCACCATCTACAACACAATAATGTCAGTCAGTCCCAGGACTATAACTGAATTAGTTACCTACCATTTGGGTAACAAAAATAACCAACCCAGTTGCAATTTTAAACATTTTAAGATTATTCGCCCTGAGAACACCAAGGAAGTCTTTAAAAATAATTATGATATGTTTTCTCTTCACATACATAGTTTTCTTTTCTCTTCATCTCCTCTTGGGTACCTGGGATACCTTGTATCTAGAATCTGACCTCACACCTGCTCAGTCAGTTGACTTGTTCATGCCACAGTCAGGTACTGGTGATAGAAGAGACCAAAAAGGCTTGTAGAAAAAAGGCAAGCAGCAATCCACCAAGTGAGGAAAGAAAGGAGTCCCCGGAACAGGAGAGGAGTGAAAATATTCTTTAGGCTTCCCAGAGCCATTGTTATTTGTACTACAGTTACTTTAATCTTTCCATCAGCAGGTGGAGACTCAGAATAAACAGAATTGGGAAGCAGACTGTTTTCTACTGGAGTGTCAGAATTCAATCCTGGGTAGATGCCCCAAGAATAATTACCTGTTAAAAATAAACAAGTAACAGATTTTTGTAGAATTAAATTCAAGTTCTGTTAATTCAATCACTCTACAGTCTTTGATATATTTTTAATACACACACACACATAAAAACACACAAAATGTAGTTTTTATAACTTAGTAAATACAAAGTATATTCATCTGCATGAGTTCCTGGTCATACCAGGAAGTAGGATGAATCAATCCTACTTCATCCTGTGTAGGATTCATCTTGTATTTTGACATCCTAACATCTACATATGATATAGCTGCCTTGAAACCTCTGTATGTCCTGGGTATGGCTGATCTTACCAGATGGCGACATCTACTCCAAGGCAGGATGAATCACAACTTACTAAAGCCTATCTCTATCCACTGCCTTTTTGCAAAGAGAATGATACAACCGCATGGCAGGCTATGAAATACAAGTCCCACAGGAAAGAAGGAAAGAAAAAAACCCAAACCAGAGCTACTTCAGATCTCCCAGTAACTACACGAACCCCCTATCTCACAATTTCTATTCTAAAAGCCTACTAATTATAAAGAAGCTGAAAAATTCGTGTATGAGATGCTAATGAAGTAAAGTCAATCATACTTTATACAGTCCACTTTTAAAATACATCTAAAAAGACAAATATTTCAACAGAAGTAAACAGTGTAATTGGTTGCATTACACAATCTCTCAGAAATAAATAAAACAAATTAGCATGGAAGATATCAAAAGCAGCAACAGAAATAACTACTTAAAAGCCACATATGAATGTTTTAAAGTACAGGATGTTTTTGTATTGCAAGTACCCATGAATTCTAATTCTCTTTAGGTCAGGTGAAGATAAAAAAAGCCCCATGTAGAACAGAATAAACTACTGTTGATCCAATTTTGCCTACCTAGTGTTTTCAAGAGCAGAGTTGTGTGAAGAAGCATTACCAATGGTGCAACATACTGCAGTGCAATTACACAGAGATAATAGAATACCCGAGCCACCTAGAAAAAAGAAAGAGTATAAGTTCATGATTCCTGGTTGATCAAAGCAGACTTTTTTGAATATGTCTAGAAAAAACAATTTACTTTAAAAACCCAGTATTTATGCATTAAAGTTGTTTTAAGAATTTTCTAGTAACTCTTGGCATGTGACATATTGTCTTCAAAAGACCCAATAAAGAAATCCCCATAATGAATTCTAGTTTCAGGACATTTACAAATCTGAGAAGAAGGGCTGAAAGAAAATAATTAAAAGCATGAATTCTGTTAAAAAATAGAGAATCAATTTTGCTTCTGCAAACTGTATGCTATTATTCAATGACTCCTACTTTAATACACCAGAAACAAAAATAAATATGTATGTTTAGTTTTTCAAGTTCCCAGTCATTTACAAGCTAAATCCTATTTCAAAAATGAAGTTGTAGTCACAGTCCAAAGCCCCATAAAAGGTAAATGAAAGCTTTGTTAATATTACAGTCCTTTTTCAAAAGTGAGATATTTTTTAAGATTTCCAACTGGAAAACACTTGTATTTTAGAACTTTGTATTTTAGAATGATAAGCTGAGTTTTCATTAGATCAATAACAGCATTTAAATGGTCTTTATTTCAGTCATACACTATGGTTCATCAAAGTCCATTCAGATATATTCCTCCCCTTACTCTCCCACAGGTTCCATTTTTCTCAAGATTGTAACATTACATATTTTTATAAGCTATTGACCTAAAAGATTAAATTAAGATGGAAAAAAGTGATAAATAAGAGCAAGCAAGCAAGCAGTGAAATAAAACTACCCATGTTTTATAAAAGAAGAGAATGCAAGTTGTCAAAAATGATGAAGATAGATGAGACAGTTTTGGGAATATCTCTCAACAGGCTTCTTAATGAGCATGCATCAAAAAACTAACGTGAGAAAGAAAAGTAAGCCACTGACAAAAGAAAAAGCATGAGACAAAAAAAAAAGTCAAAAAATTGATGGAATATGACAAAAATAACAAATTAAAAAGTAATGATCACTCTAGAATAACAGACAGGAAAGTATTCACTGGCAGAAGTTCCTAAAAAAGGTAAAGCAGATATGATTAGTAAAACAAAACAAGACATAGGCCATCTAGTAACTATGGCCTTCTCAAACAGAATATATGAAGATGGAGAAATGGATATAAGAAATGCCACATGGAGAAAACATTAATGTTTTACAGATAGGAATAAAATTCTCAGTATTAAGATAGCACATTTACAGCACCTGGCACAGTTCCATCCTAACCAGCTGCTACTACATGTACTTCCTATTTTTTTTTCTGGAGCAAATTCCTAGCCACTTTGTAAATAACTACTGCACCTTCAGACTATGACATTTAGACACTTAGTGTAACTACATGTAATATTGACAGTCCTAGAAGAGGAGTCTCTGTCTTATGGCATGCTTCAAATATTCCTCCTGCAACAGACCCTAACTCAGCAGGATCATTAGACAGCACTATCATACAACAATAGAAATGTAAGTTTATTTTGCAGACAACACACAACAGCCATTCTACTTCATCCATCTGTTCAAGGTATGCTTTATTACTTTTCTTTAAAAAAAAGAAACCTCGGAAATTTTGTCTTATCCACAATATGATAAGTAATTTTTTAATTAGGCTGGTGCACTTCTAAGTCATCTGACAGAATTAAACATCTGTCATTTTATTACAAAATATAACCACCTTGTCATAAATTTTCCCTCAATTTAAAAATCATATTTGCTAACAGTGTATTACCCTTCCATAAAAATTCAGTTTTTTCTTTCCCATGTTGTAGTTACAGATCACCACTCACTGGAAGGGAGCTTTTGTAACAACTGCCAAATAACCAAGGACAATCTACCTGCATAACAGAGATGATACATCTCTTCGTATTTTAGTTTGCAGGATTTTTCTGTATTTTTATAGGAGATATATTCTAGAAAGCTTCATTCAGATTTGAGCCCTGCTGCCACAGAAGACAATAAATTGGAAAAAAATCATTTGCACAGTCAAAATACTACAAATATATAATCTAAGTGCCACCATACTTACCATTTTCTGTAAATCAACCATACTTATTCTACCAGCTTCCTTTTTCATCTGGTCCACGCTTTTCTGGGCTAAATTCAGATAGGCCTGTAAATGATGACGCATCATAGCCAACCGTAAAACACACAACAGGATTATAATCCACAATCTGATGGTATCAAATGTATCTTCTGACATTCTGTGGATAAAGAAAAAGGGTAATGCTTTTTTCCAAAGACCACCTACTCCTACAGTTACTTGTTTTTATCATCTGAAAAGTAATCTTGAGACAAATTGTCAAAAACAGTTAACACACAAACTATAGTTATGAAGTTCACATGCAAGTAATGCCTTCTATTTCTCTTTCTCATTACTTCTCAGTAGCCCTACAGCATAGATCCAAATTAGTATTCATTTGTCTCTAAATAATAACAGTTCTTAACTGCCTAAATTCTAAGTAACGAAGGCTGGACACTAAAAATGAAGGTTGCTCAGATAATTACAGGTTTTTGGACACACAGGACTAGACAGCAAATAGTACTAGACTGTAGTTATCTGAGATACCCAGTAAAAGCTCAACCCTCATTTTAAGACAAACTGAGGAACAGAAGACATACAAAATATGTATATCTGTTGTGTTTTATGTAATAGCTCAATGGTCACAGGATCACTTTAGAAGCTTATCTCACCTCTTTCAAGTCTATTTTGAATTAGCATGACTAATTGTGACAATGACAACATTATTTCAAGTACCACTCTTCCTGGAAACTCTTTCCCTTTCTGTATTTTAAATATTTTACCTATCAATTCAATACCACTATTTCAGTATGTAAATATTAAGACAAACCTCCTAGCTTAGTTCTCATGCCAACATATCTTGACTGTTTTCACTGAAACCACTTCTCTCCTACACCAGTATGCAAGACATAAGGTTCCAGCAGGTAGCGAGGTGGTATTCCACCCCCTACAAAAAACAACACGTTACTGCCAAGAAGTCATCAAGAGACAGCAGTTTTTTGGGAACCACCACCTTAACACTCAACATTCTGCAACTCATTCTTTTGAAATAACAGAAGCTCCTTATAACTCAGCTGCACCTTCCACAATACCTCTGACAGCCAATGCTATTAAAGTCTTCCATGTTTCTTCAACTTGCAAAGAGCTCTAAGGCAATGTTTTGTTCTCAATACCCCAGAAAGAACTTTTAAATGAAATCTTACAAAGCAATGCTCTCTTTGCCCAAAGGTGGGCTCATAATGTAGTCCTTAGTGATTGGTTTTACCCACAGTAGAACCATAAATAAAGGTGCCAAGAAGTTTATATGTAGCAATGTTCTGAAAAAGAAGAAGAACAGGGAACTTAGTAAATGAAAACAATGACCATACTGTTGAAAGTGTATACAGATTCAAAAGGAGAAATATTAACTTTAAAATAATTGGAAGAAAGATAAATAAGAAAATTTCTTTCCTATTTTATAGGTATGGCTTACATTTCAATAAAACAGTAACATTATATATTGTGAAATCACAATGGATTTTGGCTTTAAAAAGAACAGGATAAACAGTTGTCAGAGGTCAGATTACACAGTTTAATGAAGCATTTTATTTAGAAAACCTGATTAAAGTTGGTTACATTAAAGATACTCAGACCAAAAAAAAAATTCTGTATGAAACTGCACAACAAAAATAAAAGTAGTACTCTTTAGTAATCTTTGAGTACAAACTAGCAGAATTTTAAAAGGGGATATAGTTTTTGGAGTGCTCCCTTAAATTAATATCCTTCTTTATTTCTAAACTTCTAAATTTTCTTGTCTATTTCTAAACCCATTTTCCCCAATCACTTTTTGTTACTAAAATGAAATGAGAACAGTTGAAGTTTGTTTTGTTAGTGCAGTGTTTCCTCACTAACACAATCAGGTTTGTCTCTACCTTCACTACAGTACTTCTACACTACAGAAAAAATTTATGTAATCAAAAATTGTTCTAAAGAACACAAGACCTTCTTGATTGCAAACTATCAAGCTTCCTAAAACCACTAAAATGTTTGCATGTTACAGAAGCTGTCATCAAACACAAATTTAAATCTTCAGTTTCAGATGAAGAAATAAACACTGCTAGCTATTAAGTGGTGCTTGGGAATGAAACAGCACCAAGGATCAGTCCAAAACATTTAATTAGATTGTGAAAGCCTTTTACCTGAGCTTTTACTCATTTAGGAGATCCTACTGAGTTAATGGACTGGAGTGATGGACTGCAATGTGCCAAAGGGTGGTGGGAATCTCTATTTTTTTGTTCTTGTTTTTGTTTTGTTTTTGTTTAATGGAATAGGCAGGAAGGCTGAAATACTCTTGATGCAGACTCTGACAAAGGAGGAAATGTGTACGCAAATTGTACAACTTTGTTAAGAAGACTCCAAATATACCCAAGTAAGGATACTACTGCCGAAGACTCCAAATATACGCAAGTAAGGATACTACTGCCAAAGGAAAAAAAATCAAACCAGTTCTCAAAACGGAAAGGGACACCAGAAATTTTTATTCTGTTTACCTAAAAATGACGAACTTACTCCCTACACTCATAAAAGAATCACAATAATAATTTTGAACATTTAAGTAAAATGGTTCTTGATCATTAACCTTTAAGTTTTGGGGCTTTTTTGATCAGTGCTCCCTGCAAGTTAAGTGTTCCATTCCATTAAGGAATAGATTTTGTGTTGGATATTTTCGAGTTGTTTAGTTTTGGTTCTTTTGTTGGGTTTTAAGGGAGATTTGTGAGTTTTTGGGGCAGCTTAAGGAATGTGGGGGCTTTTAGTTTGATTACGGTTTTTCTTTGCTTTTAGTTGTTTTTGTATTTTGTTTAGTTTGTAGGCTTTTTCTTTGCAGTTGTTTTGGTTGGGGTTTTTTAAGTAGAGTATGTATTTGACTGCAAAGACAGACATTGTTTTAGTACCGGACTTAGAAAGCTTTCTATCAGTGACAAGTCATCCTCATTTACACCCCCCTCTTTAATCACTGTCAAACAAGTGTAGTCAATAACATTAAAAAAAAAATGCATCAGCAAGGACAAGTTATGTTCTTCAGGTTTATTAGAACCTATCACTTGACAAATATTCTTTATAATGGCTTTATCTAATTATATGGATACCTTATCATGTATCCATTTAATACCCATTTAATGTAATTTTCACATTGTTCCAGTTGAATAGTCAAAATATTGGTAGACTTTCAAAAATAACTTGGTGGTGTTGAACAAGGTTGTCTTCAACAAACAGTTTCGATACTGTCTAAAGAAGCTAGAGAAGTTTTAATTTTCATAACCACACTTCAGTGGATATTAATTACCCTTTAGTTCTTAATTAATGGATTTTTGTTTCAGAGAGTTTATATTTCTGCCTAGGATGTTATGTCCATTGATCAAGGCAGATGCTGGAATACTTAGAGAAAAGACACAAAGAATTTTAAAATCGTGAAAACCATAGCAATTAAGAACTAAGTAGTTTATCTGTCTGGAAAGAACAGATTAGGAAGTGACTCAGTCACAGTCTACACACAGACAGAAATGTAACAGCAGATAAAACAAACCAGTAGCTGGCTGCTACATAGAAAACTACATTGAGTGCAAGCGTACTTGCTTATAAATTTACCAAGACTGATGGACTCACTTCAAACAGATTAATTTTTAAGCTGGGCATTCCAGAAGGGAAAGGAAAAAAATGCAATTTGAGCAAAAATTATTTTCCTACTGGAAAACATACTGGTTCTCTTAGGAAATTTACCAGACTGAATACCTAAACCGGCCTATGCTGCAGAATCTGTCATTATCATGTATTAAACATCAACAGTCAAGATCTCTGAAAGCCACTTGGAGTTTCACCCTCTCAACCAGAGAATGCTCAAGAGAATTACATTAAATTGGACAGAACATTTTACTACCAAATGGAAGGGTGGCTGAAAATGAAAATAATCCTTTAAATCGGTATTAACATATGAACCTAATTAAATATTCTGGGTCATTTTTGCATTTTATCCTATGCTAAATTTATTAAAGAAATAATGCCCAGCTGTAAGGGTGAAAAAAACCAGTCTGTGGTCATATTTGTACTTCCTGAAGGTTATCTTAACTTCTGGAAAGACATGATGGGGGAAAGAAAGCTGGACACAGAGACATTCATGGTGGAGCTTTTGCCAGAGGAAAGGAAAGCTCCTTTAATTGAGACTCTTAATTACAAGGCAAAGAATGTAACAGAATGGCAAAGCACAGGTTGAGCAGAAAGTGGCAGGTGGCAAATCTGCTCAAGATGCAAAGAGCAGGCAGCAACAGAAGTCTTAAGTCACTACCTTCTTGTTGGAATAGTTTGCTTAGACATTTTTAGACATAAAAGATTTAAGACTGAGTAGCATATACCTATTTGCATATATTTTCTCTTACTGTGTTATTTTTTCTGTCGCTAAATTCAGAGCATCCAGATGCATTTGAGCCAGTCGCAAGCCAGGGAATGTCAAAAAAGCACCAATAAGTGAACACAGAACAGCCAGGAACAATTTGAAGGTTAGTTTAGACACAGGACCCCTAAAAGAAAAGAAATGAAGTAAGCATTTTCTTGGGGAGGACGTTGGGGGAGCAGAGAGTATCAGAGACTACTTTCAATCCAATAGTATCTAACATTTAATAAAAAAAGCCAACAGTATTCTATAGGCTTCCTCCAAAATACTAGCATTATTAAAAACCAATCAGAAATGAAAATTTTTAAAAATACTTTCAAAACAAAACTAAATAATCTATTTATTTCCTAGAAAAACAGAAAGCCTAATTTACTGACTGTGAGATATTAATTTGTTAGTAGAGACGAAAAAAAAAAGAATTATTTTATATTGTAATTAGCAACAAATTTGTATAACAGAAATAGCTAAAACAGAATGAATTTCATGATTGTGTTTTTAAGAGGAAGAGATGTTTCTTAAGTTTAACTGCTTGAAGACAGAATTGATACTTTATTCTACCATTATCCATTAAAAATCTTTATCAAACTGTTATTACTGCAACTTTTCACAGATTTATCTGAAATGTACACAGGGTCGTTAACATGTCTTTTCCAAGTGATTAGTATTGTACATAAGAAAAGCTATGGGAAAAGTATCCATGATCAAAAAATCACAGAATTAATCACATAATTAACAGACACAGGTTTACACAAAGGAAAAAAGAGAACAAAACAAAACTCTCAAACAAACAACAAAACCATCATAGTTACAGTGAAATGTAACTAGCAGATCAAACAGGAACAAAACCAAATCTAGTGATTCAAATGAGTTTCAGATTCTTTCTTAATCTATGTCACCTAAACTATCAAGAGACACCATCATTAACTCGGGTACTGCTAAAAAGGCAAAGCACTGCAATAATTTATAACTAAACAAACAACATGAAAATTAATACAGAAGGTAGTGACTTTGCAATAGTTTAGGAAAGCAGATTAAAGAAAGGCTAAGAAACACATGGGATTCAGTTAATGGTTTCCCTGTGAGTTTATTCATAAATTACACTGATCTAGTTTGAGGAATCTTCTGTTCCTCAAAACTAAAGATATGCCATGGCTTCTGCATGATACTTGAGACCTACCAAGCCAGAAATTCAATGTGCTCTCAGTGATGAAATGGTCCCTAAATTCTAGCACACAAGTATAAGGAACTGTAATAGAAATCCATTTTGCAATATACAAAGCTTGCCTATGACAGTGTTTGTGTATTTATGTAAAATCACAAGATATGGCATGCTCCTTTAACAGTCTACATGAGGCTTGGATGTCCTGTAGCAAGGAGGTGCTTTTACATTACAGGAACACAGCTATAACCTGAAAACATGAATAACACAACTTATTCCTAATGCAAAATTTAACACAAACTCCATCTTGTAGCTTTTGCACATTCCTCCTCTTATATGCCATAGGAATGACAAAAAATACTTCTCTATTTAAACAATCCTTTTTGAATGTAAATACTGTGAAAAAAGTGTTTACAGTTTTGAACTGTATTTTATGAACTACAATCAAAATGTCAGTAATTATCTCCATATTAAAACTTTAAAGCAACTTCAGTTACTTGTGGGTACTTTCAGATCTTTTCATTAATCTCTTTAAAGTGTTGTAGGGATTATAACCATGTACAAAAGCAAAACATGCAAGACAAAGGCTTGCAAAGAAAATCCAAATGGTTCATAAATTCACACATAGACAGACAAGTTATAAATTCACATATAAACAGATAAGTGTATTTTCAGAAACTTACTGGGATTCCAAACCTTGTTTTTCGAGAAACTGCATAGCGCTTTCTGAGAAATTCGAGAATCCTGCAGGGACATACATATTTCTTTTATTACAGTACAAACAAAGAATCCTTTTTATGAAATAAAATACTGGGTAACAAGTAATCTTTTAAACAATTTTTCATATGTCTAACAGAGCTTTTTCAAATGCTAATTAGTTGGCCACAATAAAGTAAAGCTTGATTAACAACATCTGTAATATTTGAACACTTTGGGAAGATGAAAAAAGATAACTTTTAAAATTCTTTTCCAGTAAGGGAGCTACACTTTACTATGAAAGTCAAAAAGGGCTAAATCTGTAACTGGAAGGCAAATACAATTACAGAACAATCTAGGCAAAAAATAGACTATTTAAGAGAACAGTAAGGGAAATGTACAGGATATTACCTAGAATCTTCATTCCGAAGCAAATTTCCTTAGAAGCATATAACTTACAGCATTCCTTGTAACACAGATTTTCTCAAAAACTCTGGAAATAATTTATTCAGATCATGCAATCACTACAGCTGCTTCAAACACTAAAGAAAGGAGTTACCTGATTCCAATCCAAACTCTAGATAGCTTTCTGTCACAATGAGTATTGCCATGGCTTTCACAAAGAAGAAAAAACCAAAGGTGACACAGACTGATCTTTCACCTCCATCTTCAACTTTGAAATAGTGGGTAGTCAATGAAAACAGTACCTTACTACATAATAAAAAGGTCAAGGAAAATTAAGTTTGTAAAATAACTTAGAAGAAGTTTGTAAAATAACTTAGAAGAATCTTACAACTAAGAATTATAATATTTTATTCTGTTCATCTACAGGGTAGTTCTATGATGTGCATTTATTTCTTTGGAAGGTAGTACGTGTTCAGCCAATTTCAGGTTAACTTACAGACCACATTAAAACATAATTATCTCATAATGCATAGCCAGGAATACTCCAGAGTAGAGTTTTGATCTAGGCTTACTTATAATAAGAAAGAAGACACATGAAAAGATGAACTTCTATTTCTCCCCTTTCAGATAATTAATTTTGTTTGGAAAATACTTTTAGGATCAAATCCAACCATCATCCTAACACCAACAAGTTCACCACTAAGCCATTTCTTCAAGCACTTCAACATCTTTTTATCTAGCCCCACTGCCACAAAGACAAACATTTAAGACATCACCTGCTCTGTTATCAGGGTATTTTAAAAATATTTTAAAATATCCTTTTTAAATATCCAGTTCTCAAGTGTAACAGATTAGGATAAACTTTTCATGATACACTCTTACTATGAACTGCAGTTCATTATAATTTAAATGGTACGCAATATCCAGTTCCAGATTTAAATGAAGTATTTGGAGATAATTCCAGGCATTACGTGATTTGAAAAAAATACAGACAAAAAGGAAAAAAAAATATTTTAAGTGTAATCTGTAGCACTTTTTTCCTCCACTATGCAATAATGCAGTTGTATTTGCCTATTTCTAATACTGAAATAGCATTAATATGTAGAGTACATGAAAACATTTTTGGGGGTATCTATTCAGTAAAACATTTGAACAGTCATCAATCTCTCAAGAAACTATGATTATGCTTCAACAGGCAGCACACATTTTACATAGACACTGCACAGTGTGGTCTAAGGACAGCATCTAGTAATTCTAATCTCATATAGTAATCACCTTCAGACCCCTCTCTATACTTTACAGAAAGAACTGATACATCAAAAGGAAGACTTAACTCATCCCAAAAAGAAGTACATAATAGATCATACAGACTGTGTTCTGGACGTTGTTTCTCTAATAACACATGCTTAAACCAAGGCTCTTTTCACAGCTAGTGGCATTAATCACAAATTGAAAACACCCTGAAGTTATACAAAGGACTTAATAAGTTTGTGACCAACAAACCTAATCTATCATCAGATTTATGACCCCCAGATACTTTATGGATTGTGCCTGAAGGATTTGGAAAATTCAAGGAGGAAAAAGAAAGCATACTAAAATTATAGTGCAGATTCAGAACTCAATAAATAGATCCATGATTATGCAAATTACACATGACTGAAACCCTCTGCTAGTTAAATAATCACCCTGCTTATATTTTTGGGTTGGAGAAGACTGAAGCATTATGGCTCGCTTCATCGCTTCCTTTCATTGCAAGACCTAATATTCAGGATGTACTGAAAGAATAATTTGGGAGTATTTAGTGCTAAGTTCATAGAATGCCTGCACCAGTTCCCCCCTTCATTTATTTTTATTTTTGCCACAGGAGGCATTATAGAATTATATACTTTGCATATTGTATTTAGTTGCAGACATTGTAGAAATCATGGTATACCCTTTTACAAAAATAATTCTATTTTTTAAACTGCTGCGATTATGGAATTCTTTAATTTTATAGTTCATATGTTGAAGTGAAAAAGATTCATCTTCTGTTCCTACTAAAACACATGAAAACTCTGAATTCACAGAAGCAGAGAACATTCTGAGTTGGACAGGACCCATAGGATCATCCAGCTCCTGGGCTTGCACAGCACCATCCCCAAGAATCACACCCTGCGCCCGACACCACTGTCCAAATGCTTCTTGAACTGTCAGGCTTGGTGCTGTAAGCACTTCCCCTGGGGGCCTGTTCCAGTGATCAACCATCCTCCATGTGAACACTTTTTCTTAATATTCAATCTAAACTTCCCTGACTTAACTTCAGGCCATTTACTTGAGTCCTGTCACTGGGCACCACAGAGAAGAGATCAGTGTCTGCCCCTTCTCTTCACTCACAAGAAAGCTGAAGACTGCAATGAGGTGTCCCCTCAGTCTCCTCTTCTCCAGGCTGAACAGGATAAGTGACCTCAGCCCACTCCTCATACATCTTCCCCTCCTTCATTCTCCTCGTGGCTTATTTAGACACTCTCTAATAGCTGAATGTCTTTCTTAGTACAGGACAATACCCTCCCTTGCCTGGCTGGCCAAGCTGGGCCAAGTTTGCCCTCCTGGTTGCCAGGGTACTGCTGACTCACATTCGACTTTCTGTCAACCAGCAGCATCAGGTCCTTTTCTACGACATTACTTTCTAGGCTCCTGTTCCCTGGTCTGCCCATACAACCAGGGTTGCCCCATCCCAGGTGCAGAACCCAGCACTTTCTCTTGTTGAACTTAGAATAAATATATATATATGGGTTGGAGATTGCCCATATCTCTTTGGGTTTGAATATGTTGAGGTTACTCTGCAGGGCCACCCTGCCTTCAAGGGAGTCAAGAGCTCCTCCCAGTTTTCTATCATCTGCAAACTTGCTCTGTATCCTCACTACAACTTTTCACCTCTTAACACACTGGCATGAAACAGAAGAAACACTTGCCAACAAAACACAAAACTGCTCGATATTTAATTTTGACATATCATATTGACTGCTTTCTGCCAAAAATATGTAGGCAACCAAATTTTTCTGAATCTTTTGTTATCATAGAATAATTTCTGGTCTTGACATATTGAGCTAGTGAGTAGTTGAGTAAGTTTTAAGTATTCTCTGCATCCCAAAAGCCTGAAACCTCATCTAAGTAGGTTCAGTGACCACAGGAATTGTTACCAATACTCCCTGTATTGTACCTCTTCCTACAATACACAATTCACAACCCTGTTTCAACTAGAGTTACAATTACTATAGGGTTGTTTAAATTGATAACTCCTGAGATACAAGAGATGAAGCAAACAAGGTGTTATCACCAATAAATCTAAGAGTACATTGTGGCTTTTGTATTAGAAGCTTTTTTTCCATTAGTTCTATTAAACTCCCCCTAATCCTTAAAAATCTGAGTGAAAGGTGTTGGCTATCTTCTGATTTTTGTAACAGTAGCCACCTCTTTCTCCTTCCTTCTGCAGAGACTAAACTAAAATTCTCAACCTCACAGCAAAAAAATAAAACAAAGGATGCGCAGTAACAATTATACATTACCTATACTATAGCTATAATACAATTAAAAGGTGCCCAAGAGCCAGACACTGATTTTCTTCTCACAGTAGACTAGATAAACCACCTTTTGGACCATGGATCTGTTCACTGACATGTCTAAGGGCAAATACCTGATCTGGAAGCATGCTAACTGACATTCTTTTTCCCAAATGTGAGTCGACATTCTCTTCTAGCAAGTTTTTATACAATACATGAAAAAATTCTGGAGAAATTCCATGATTTAGGCTCCAGTCTACTTAGAAAAGAACTTCTGTCCATGCTATAAAGGCATCACACATTTTAGTAATTATCAAGGACAGGCAAGCATGAAGCATATTCAGAACTCTTAGCCAAATGTAATCAAACATTAGAGTTCAAGGTTTTATTTAACATCAGCAGCTACTGCTGATATTACAAAGCAGCTGACCAAACCACAACACATTAAGAATCTTTAAAGCTGCAATTTATATAGAGGAAACAATTTTGAATATTCAAGTTTATCAACTGTAACTTAGCATTTCATCTGTTCTCAGCTGCTGAAGAACCAGAGGAGCTCTAGCAATTCATTTTCCAGTTCACCTTTCTATAATTTGCTCTCTTAAAAGCCCTTATTCCATTCCACTGCTTTAGCTCCAATCATATCTTTAAACTGCAACTTCCCTCCCTAAAGCACAAGTCTGGATTCATATGTGGTACACAGTTAATTACCATGCAAGCATCTATGTGTGATACTGCCTTCTCCAGTAAAATAAATTTAAAAAATTAACTGCCTCCTCCATAAGAAAACAAAGATTTTATGGTTTGATAATGCCCGTTTCCTAAATACTCCATTTCTGTTTCCCTCAGTTTCACAGAGCTCAGTTTCTACAACTGTTTACATACCTTATTTTCTGTAAGAATACCTTGAGTGTATTTTAAAATTATGAATTCACACATGTATTTTTGCAGTAAACTAGTATACACATCACTGTGCTATTCTGATTAAGAAGCATCAGATTAAACATATTGGAAAAAAAAAGCACACTAAATTTCTAAACTTCTTCAAAAGCTGTATTTTCTGTAGACATAACCATTTCTGATTGCCAAACTGAACAAAATCAAGTTAGTTTAGAACCACTACATATTACAGATGAGGACTAACTGCCTTTGAATACATGCATTTTTCTCCTAAATGGTCTGGTATTAATGTTAGCAAGCTAATGATACCAGCATTTGCAAAGAGCATGTACACCATATATATTATTCAACAATGGCATTAGCTTACAGGACCCTTTTTCCAAACGCCAAATATTTTTGTGTCCCGCCCATCAGTGGCACAGAGATTTATATTAATTGCAGAATTATTTAAACTATTTGGAACAGGTAGAGGGGGATTCAACACAACAGAAAAGGATACACTGCAAAACCCAAGACAAGCAGACACCACACTATGCTGATATTCATTTCTTGTGAGGGCTTCATAATGCTGTAGTAGACTTCTGTCACCACATACACAACTGTAGCTGCAACTGTGAAATCCACCAACCACTGATATTCTGGAAAGTAGTGCAATGCTGAAAAATGTAAGTTTGTGAATGTTAAAGGCATGTTTTAAGGCAGTTACTGATATATACAGAATGGAGCAGCAATTAAAAGAGGTTTTCAACTGTGTATTAAGTGTATTAAAGTGAAATGTAGGTAGACCAAGATCAACCAAGTGAAATGCAACAATAAAAAAAGTTACTCAACAATGTGAATGTCATTTTTTACTTCTGTCATCCAATACTTAATAACTACTCAAATTTATAAGGCTATGAGGTTTTAGTATTTTATCACCTCAACTTTTATACATCAACATCCTAAATCCAAAAAGCATACTTAATTTAGATTTCACAACACAGAGAGTAAACGGTTTTCCAGTTGAGTTTGGCAGCAATTCCAGGTAAGAGGGTTTGTTTTGACCCTTTGTTAAAGACTGAAATCTCACTGGCTATCATTTATTATATTACAAATAAACAGTTCTTTTTATTTTACAAACCGCATGTCCAGGTTTAGAGCAAATTTGGGAGAGAATCCCCCAAAGGAGCTTGAGCAGGAAGGCTGATTCAATCAGCCCCTCCCCCCCGCTGGTCTGGGAGAAAATATCTCCTTGGAGGAAGGTGGAAAAAACCTGTTTATTAAACAATAAAATCTAAACAATATCAAGCAATAAAATCCCTTGCCACTCCAAAAGAGATGATAAACTGAGAAAAGTCCGTCCCCAGGTTGTGACTCAGCTCACTCAGTCTCTGATCAGTTCCCCCGCTGCTGGAATGTCACAGGCCAGGCCTGGCCCGGTGGGCCACAGGTGTGAGCTGCCGGTGCTCCCCTCAGTGTTCAGTCCAGAGCAGGTTTCAAGAGGTCCAAAGGAAAGGAAAAAAACCAAAAATCCAGGGAACTTCTTTGCCTCGGCTAGCTAAACTAACTAAAAGCAAAGGAGAGCTTTGTCCCGCTGTCTGTCCACTGCAGACAACACAGTCCAGGAGCAGGAATGTGGAGGAGGAATACAGTGTGTGAAAAAAAAAACCTGCCGCTTCTTCTCTCCCCACCTTCACTCTCCGGAACACTCTTAAAGGTGCAAAACTCACCATTCAGAATGGGACGATTGGGGATAAAAGCATCATATAGTCAACCCAGGACACCCCACCATTTAAGATAGCTGATGGATTGCTCATCGAGATTTTGTTAATACATCCTATAAAGCAATAATCTTTGTGTAAACTTCACTGTAAAAATTCTGGGAATCATACTGTGTTGGGTACAGGCTAGATGTTATGGAGAGAGTTCCCATAGGTGTTGGAAACTCCAAAGAACACAACAACACAAATTGTCTCCCCCAAACACCTTCCCTACATGTACACAATTTAAAAGTGAGAAAACACTACTGAACGTTTGACTTGACTACAAACTAGCTACCTGTTGGCAAAGATATGAAACTGGACAAACTTAAGTATTTCCAAGTCCTACATTTGTTATTTTGAAATAACAATCTGGTTAGATTTACAAACAAATTGTATATATTATTTTTCAAACACAGTCAAGCCCTATGTATCATTCAGGTTGACAATTACATGATGTAATTTCAGGAAAGTAACACTAATTGAAACTTGTGAATGTTTTGTTTATTTACTTCAAAAACTTCATTTATGTTACACATACGCTGTTCCTACAATTTAAGCTGAGAATACACATCCTTTCTTTCTATATTTATCCAGACTACACATAAATATAAAAATGTACGTAGAAAGAAAATATGTACGACATATATACTCATATATGACCTTGCTGTACAGAATGACTGATTATGATTTAATAATCAAAAATTACCATCTAAAAAATAATAGTCATACTTTCCACTTCCTTCAAAACACTTAATGCTGCATATTTCTGCACTGTCGCTTGTTGTTTTTAAGCATTTTATCTGAATGCTTGAGATGTATGGTTGAAAGGGCTTAGGTTCCAATATACTATAGCTATGTTAGATGAGCAGAAAGTATAACTTGACATCTGCCAATTGTTATTTTCTTGTACAAAGTTAAAAACTCTATTTTGAATAGAATTTTCTATTTTGAATTATGTGATTGTTTCAGTGCTGTCTCATATTGCTATAACTGATGAAGTTGTGCTTTATGTTGGATTTAATCTACTCATCCTTTTCCACAACACTGCTATTAACTGTCACTCGTAGAACAATAAAGGAGACTCAGCCCTACTACCTGCTTTCTCATTTATGACCAGTTTTGCATTCCATTCATTCACATTCTACAAAAAAGACAATTCAGCATTAATTATAAATAAACACTTGATAAAAAGAATCAGGATGTATTTGAAATAAACTATTATTGTTGCATACTCTTACCAATAGTGTCCCTTTCTGTTACAGATTTTGTTTCCAGATGAAGATCAATATCTTTTGGAATGGTTAAGGGTTTGTTTTCAATATGACCATTATATTTCCTGTAAAAGAAATAAATAAATAGATAGTACAAGCATGGGTATGACAAAATAAATTTTTTAAATACAGAATGACATTTTAAATTTTAGAAAAATGCAGAATGGTTTTTTTTCCCCAAATACAAGTATTTTTATCTTTTTAACTAAAAGTAGAACTTCAAGTTAAAATCTTGGAAAACAACCAGATATGTCAACCAGCTGTAACTTGAACAGACTCTGACATACTACTGTGGTATGGATTTAAGTGGCTTCCAGCTGCTTCAATCTGAGCATGTATTGGATCAAGGTCCAGAAGACAGTATTTATTTCAGCCCACTGATTTTATCTATTCAGAGCTACAGGGTGTTACCAAGTCAAAAAAAAGAAAAAAAAAACTTGCATCAGTCCTTCTTGTCACAACAAGCAGGTACATCACATGAGCTGAACTAACCTAGATCTTTGAAAGGTCCAACCTACTAGCCATCAAGTGAAGGCAATTTAAGGTATCTTTCTAATCTCAAAGGATATGCATTTAGACCAAAAAGTGCTTTTCATCTGGAGCTGCGAACTATACCAATATCATGATTTTCACTTCCCTGAAATTAAGTCATACTAGAAGACTTTAAATTAAAAACCCAGTACACTCTTAAAAGAAGATTAACAAAGTTAAAGAATTTAATCTGGTAGACCAGCATTAGTAACTAATGTAAAACTTCCTTCTCACACTATTTAAAAAAAAAATTATTACAGGAGATCAAAAGATATTTTTCTACATTAAAAAATCATACCTAAAACTTAAGACCTCTAAAAGGCTAGAAGAAAACAATAAACTGCCACATTTCACAATATCACCTCTGAAATTAGAAAAGGAGAGGTGGATTATCCATAGGAAAACAAATTGTTGCGATACAAGCATTAAAAAGAAATCAAATCAATCATGAACTTAGTTTTCAGGAACGCTTTCATCTCAGCTCGTATGTGAGAGGAAAATACAAGCAGAAAACATTAATAAAACTTTTCAGGTTGTATTTATGCTTAGTATAACCTGAAGCACAAGAATTTTAATGGGCAAACTATAGATAGGAATCTAAAGTATTATCCAAAAAATTCAGTTGTGTGAATCTACAGAAGTCCCAAACACTGCCCAAGGACTAGACCACCTGCAAGCTCCTGTGTACTTCCATGCCTGCAGCTGTACTCCTGATTATTTTCCTACTACCTGTATCCAGGAGTACTATCATCTTGAGTGAGATGAGCATTTTTCCCACTGAACTCATTTCAGATCAACAAAACTTGGTGTTCCTACACTTTAATTATCACAGGGCCCCACAATCCAAGAGGCACAGACAAAATATACCTAGGACCATTGAATGCTTTAGTTCAAAGTCATTCACAGTAGCTATGGACCTTTTCATAAGCCTAACAATTTTAGGCTTTCAACAATTCAGAAGCAGAAAACCTGCCTAATATTCTTGTGCTCCAAAAGTCTACAGTATCATACAATAAAGGGTAATATACACTGAATAAAATTAACTAAAATTTCACACTACAGCTGTTTCTAAGGCAAATTTTCAAGCAAGCTCCTTGTATCTCCTTTAAACATTTCTCTTTAAATAAGTTCAGACTGAGAGTGTATTTAAGGAACCGGTCAAGACTATGGTCTTGACAAAGCAGATTCTTTATCCTGCAAAGCATTCTTTAACATGGGAAGTATAAAACAGATGCATCTTTATTTCTCTCACACTATCTGCTTCACATCTCCTTGTTGGGATGACTCAGAAGATGTACATTCCACTTTGTGCAATCTAAATCAGTAAATCCAAATTGTTCTGACAGGAACAATTCCCACTTAACTATGGTTCTTCACAAACCAGAGTCACTTCTTTCAAGAACACAGAGGTACACTCATTCATTAAAAAATAAATTACTATTTATTCAGCAGTTAAACAAGTAAAGCAAACAAAACATCATTTAATCCTCCACATTACTGCTTTAGTTTCTTTGAAGTTCTATATTCCCCTTTGACTAACATTCACTCTGGTACAACCTACTACTACTATTGCAAAAGACTGGCAAGGCTGAGGAAAGGCAATAAGAGCAAAGGCACAATTATTATTGTGCAGTACAATTGTGTTTTTCAGTTTAAGGCTCCTATGGGTGGACTTAAACTTATAATTACATAATTAAAGTTACTTGACATATGAATAAATATCACTGGTTACATGGATAATTATAAATTATGTTCTTTTTCACAATTATTTTACTTCATTTTTGTCACAGAAAACTGTTAAGATAAAAAGACATTCTTAATTTTAAGGAATGTTACAAAAAAAAATACTACTTTACAAGGAACAGCTTAACCCAGAGAATGGTAGTGAATGATGCTGCATCAAGTTGGCAGCTGGTCACTCATAGTGTTCCGTAAGGCTCAGTACTGGGCCCCATCCTGTTCAAGATTTTTATAGATCATACGGACAAAGGGATGGAGGGCACCCTCAGTAAATTTCCAAACACTAAGTTGGATGGGAATGTTGATCACCTGAAGGGCACCTGAAGGCTCTTGGGAGGGATCTGGATTGGGCTGACACCAATGGCATGAGGTTCAACACGTCCAAGTACTGGATTCTACACCTGAATCACAACAACCCTATGCAGTGCTACAGATGGGGCAAAGTCACTGAGAACTGCCTGGTGGAAGAGGATCTGGGGCTGCTGGTTAACAGTGACTGAACATTAGCCAGCATGGGCCTAGAGGCCAAGAAGACCGAGCACATCCTGGCCTGTGTCAGACATAATGTGGACAGCAGGAAAAGGGTAGTGACTGTATTCTGTAGTCAGCACTGCTGAGGTCATACCTAGAGAATCCTGTGTTCAGTTTTGGGCCCTTCACAACCAGAAAGACATTGAGGTGCTCGAGCAAGTCCAGGGACATGGAACTGGGGAAGGGTCTGGAGTACAAGTTAGATGAGGAGAAGCTGAAGGAGATGGGGGCTCTCAGCCTGGAGAAAAGGAGGCTCACAAGGAACCTTTTTGTTCTCTACAACTGCCTGAGGGAAGGCAATAGCTCTGCATGGGATGGTCTCTTCTCAAGGTTAACTAGTAACAGAATAAGAGGACCTAGCTTCAAGCTGTGCCAGAGGAGGTCCAGGATGGACCTCAAGAGGAATTTTGTCATGGAATTGGAATGGGTTGCCCTTGTTGGGCAGTATGTGGTGGAGTCATCATTCCTAGAGGTTTTCAACAAATTACTGGATGCGGCCCTCAGGGCTGCAATTGACATGTATCAAACGTTGATCTCAGAGATCTTTTTCCAACCTAAATGAGGCAAATGCAATTGCTAACCATGCTGCTTAAGAGCTAAGAAACCGGAAGAAAAATTAAATTACAATTAACATTATATGAGCAGTGTTCAAATCCTAAGATTTATAAGGGAGTTCATACTGGGATAGAAGAAACAGAGCTAGAAAAAACCTCCTGTGTTGCCAAAAAGAAAACCACAGTGGATTGTCTGGTTCTAAACAAAGCCAATTTAGACATATTTCATCAACATGGACAGCTCCACCATCTCAAGATCTCTCAGTTCTTGATGCAGCTGTACTTTTGGTACAGCTGTTTAGAACTTCATGTCTGAATGCCAGAAATCTATTTCCAGCTTAAGCTGATAGACAGTTATTCCATCCTCTCAGTTGTCTTTTGATAGATTCAGAAAGCCCAGCTCTTCTAGCCCCCTTGAGTAAGACAGACTTTGTTTCCTGGATGATCCCAGCAGCTCTCTTTTCCTGTTCACATACAAATTTTATTTTTCTTGAACACAAGTGATCAGAACTGTGTTCAAGAAAACACAGTAATACAGATAAAGTTCTACGTTGGTGTCTTGTCCAAGAGGATTAATATTTCCCTCTCTCTTCACTAGAAACATTTAATGTAATATACCCTAGGAGCCCATTTGCCTTTTTCACAGCTGTGTTAAGAGCGGTGGCTTACAGTAATCCTACGCTAAACTAATATACTCAAATCTTTCTTCTCTCACTTCAAAATGAAAAGCTACAATCCAAAGATTTGTTTCCACAGTTTTTATCTAAATGCATACACTCACTAAAAAAACTTGCCATCAAATTAGCATTTCGCAGACCATTTTGTGGACAGAAATTAACCAGTTCTGCACAATTTCGGAATGTCCAACTCTTTAAACTGATAAAACATGTTTTGATAAAGAACTGTGACAATTAATGCAAGTAGGGCAGTCATATGCAACTAGCAGTTTTTAACTACGTTAAGACAAAAGTCGGCTGGTAAAGTTACTAGATGAACCATATAATGCTGAAAAAACCCAAAAGGTGGGGGAAGACAAGCTTAAAAAGAGTATTTACCTATCTTTTTTACTTTTCCCTCTTTGCTTCCCTGCAAGAATCCGCAGTTCTTCTTCAGTGGGATGTTGATACCATCGTAAGCTAAAGAAAAAGAAAACCTCAAGTAAAACAGTACCATTATTAGCAATTTAGAGCATGGCTTTCAAAAAACTGTATAACAACACAGATTTATATACTTACTAAGACACCTGTAATTTGTCACTCCTAAGGAAGACACCTTTGTGTGCCAGTACCAACTCTGCCTGAACTGAACAACAGCTAGAGTTCAGTTCTCTACAGCAAATGAGGTATTTATACATAACTAGAAAGCTTTGCCACTTTGTCACTCACATGAAAGTCCTTCAGGTCTCTGAACACCAACTTTAAAAGACATCATCAAATACAGCACACACAGTCATACAAGGTGGGAAAGTTTACTAGAATAATTATACCACTACAATTACTCATTAGAACCATATTCTAAACAACTTAATAAAGTATATTATATCCCCACCAAACCCAGTAATTTCCCAGAATCTGAAATATCTATTATCTAACAATCATTACCAAACATAATCAAATGTTTTCTCTTAAACAGAGCACCTCGTAACATCAACACCCCATTCCTTAAACACTTCTCAGCGACACCTTCAACTTCTACCAGAAAAAGTGCTATTAAAAAATCACTTATTTACACATAGTTGACCTACAAGTCTTTTCACTTTCATAGATCAATGCACCATTAATTGCTCATTCATTTAAGAGGCAAGAAATGGCATGAAAATTTTGAAGAGGACAAACAGAGATGGTTAAGTGTCTAAGATGGTATATTTCACCTAAATTTCTAATTATGGCAAAAATCTTAGTAGCTGCAACAAGCCTTTTCCACATTCTGTCCAGATGTGGGAAGTCACTGTGATCTCCACATATCACTATGATCTCCACTCTGAAATGCTGCAGTAAAGGAGACCAAGTATTAACAAGGACAGACATGAGAAATGTGTGTGGAAGTAGAAGGCCACTAATTGTCACACATGGTGACACAGGTCAATACATGACAAAGGAATCCTCAACCACCACCTCACATAAAGAAAACTTCAAGTAAGACCATTCAAATCCATATTGGTGAATTAGAGATGATGTCAGATGCCATTTCAAAAAGTTAGCAAAGGCAAATTTGGAAGGCATCAAAACTCAATCTCAAGCCATTTAATAACACTCGATTCCCAGCTCCGTTTTAGAAAGGCTTCCTTCATCTTGGGAACTCTTCAAGAGAAAAGAATGCTAATACCAGCCAACAGACCATCAAACCATTGCACACTGCACATTTCCATTGAAGGAATTCACTGCCAGTTCCAAAACATGGCAAATATTACAAATTTTGCATGAACACAGTTTTGGATGGGGAAAAAAATGAACTCAATTTTGTATAAGTAACTTTTGTGAAAGTTACGTCATTAATTTATTTTTATTATGTATAGTACAGTTGAGGGATCTGTGATTTGCAAACTTTGCTGCAAAAGAGACTTTAAGACAGAGACACAAATCAGAGAAACAAGCTTTTCATCTAAGTCAAACTACTCTGGAGATGTTAACTTCTGTCCTTCACATGACCCAAAGCAACTGTGAAAAGGCAGAGATATATTCTCCTGTTTTGTCATTTACCACATCACCCTGGATCTGTACTTGGGATGCTAATGATGAAAGCCACCTATGTGGTAAAGAAACTTTTCAAAATCTTTCCTGTACAGACAGAGAAATGGTACCTAATGCAGCAGAAGAGACAAAATTCTTGTTCTGTGTAGCATGCTAACACAAATCAAACCACAAATTATACCACAATTTGCTCCTAATTACACTACAAAATGACATTGCAAGTGATAGCTAATTAGAACTAATAAGATAAAGAGTTTTGGTATTTCTCAGTTGATAAACCCTACACATCTTGCATTTAAAATCTCAAAACCAAAAGACTTGAACAAACATTTTCATAAAGACAGAGATAATAAAAAGTAGTTTATATCTGTTTTAGCTTACATATGCTTAAAACTGAAATCCCACAACTGATTGCCTTGTGGCTTTGACATATCCAAGTCAGTCTGAATAGCAACAGACTCACAGACTTGCCCTAGTTAATTTGAATAAAGGTCATTAACTAATCTACAACAAAACATCCATTTTCTCCTGTATCCTGACATAGCCTGAAAACATAGTAGCTGAAACAGCTGAGTGACTTAAAAAGCAATGTTAGAGAATGTTTTATTAGTTAAAAATGATGCAAGGCCTATGCAGATATTTAGGCTGCCAAATATTTCAATAAATCAATTTAACTGC
Source organism: Calcarius lapponicus (assembly GCA_039654755.1). NCBI lineage: Eukaryota > Metazoa > Chordata > Aves > Passeriformes > Fringillidae > Calcarius > Calcarius lapponicus. The sequence continues at coordinate 62,858,185 of CM077481.1, read as the reverse complement.
ATTTAAGTTCTGAAAATAGCACTGATTGAAAAAGTTCATATTTCTTAACAAATTTATGTAAATTGCTCTTCGAGAATCAATGACAGCTATTTATTCCATTTATAAGTAACTACCTTAAATCTATCCTAACAATTCTTTTAGATTTTGAGAAGTCTTTGTTTCCTTTTAACAAACTTCCCATAAACACAAACAGCCATCTTTAAACAAACTAGACACTTAATGTTTCTGTCTTATCTGATAACATGTTTATCCTCCCTCCCATTTAGCAAGGACTATCTACAGACATTTCAGATCCGTCTTGCCTGCTAATCCTTGGAAGCACGACATTCAAACAAAGTCACTTAAAAACCACTGTTGGATACCAAAGATTAGTTGAAGTTTACTAACAAAAGTAAGGAGGAGCAGGTGGTAATTTTTCCTTAGACAGCCGGACTGCTTTAGGAGTGTGCCTTTACCCGCACACTTACACACAATACTCTATAAAACCCACCCCACCCACACAGGTCTGTCAAATATCACTGGCAAAAAGACTATGGAGAAATGGGTTAAAGATAAAAGATAACCTTAGTTATCAGGTTAGCTAAGAAAATAACTGCATTTCTTTCTACAATTAAAATTCAGACTCTTGTTGCAGTGAAACTTCTGACTTATTCTTATTTCTAGACCACAGGATTATTTCTGACTCTTCATACAATTCCTGTAATCAGGGAATTATTCAGAGTGCCTGAAATTACAATAACTGAAATAGCTATCAGATACATAAAAGAAAACTGAAAAGCAACAACCAGCCACTAACATGGAAGGAATAATAAAATTCCCACTGACTTCAGTAAGAGCAGAATTACCCAAGCACAAGCGCTGAAATCCTGCTTGAAGTATTTATCAATCTGCAAATGGGCAAAGATAAATGGAGAAATGGATTTGAAAAATATTTGAACAGTAAACTTCTCCCTATCACTGGCACATGGCATGCCTTAAAACAAGGATACAGTAAGTGAAAACTTCACAAAAATGAAGAACATGGGCATAATACTGACAAATTATTTTGCAAGAGCAGTTAGATATTTAAATTTTCAAACAAAAGTTTACATCAATCTTAGACATAAAAGGTACAATATGTAATTTGGATAATTGCTGATAAAAAAAGACTCTCACAGTGACACACTTTAAAAATAAATGGTAGCCAGTTTCATCTTGATTAGTGTCATGTTCTTTTTAGAGCACAAGAAAGGTGATCAAGACCCTGCCAATATGGTTAACAGTGAAACTTCACACAACAATTAAGAGTATGATTCCTGTTTGTGTTATCCACCTGACAATTACTGTTTTCTGTTATATCTAACATACATCTAAACAATATTTACAGTCACTTTTCATTAGCAACTTGATAGGTGATGAAATCTGGAATATTAAAAAGGAACAAGTTGATAATTATGAGATGCAGAGAAAAAAGACAATGAAAGACTTGTTAATACTCCTATAGAGTACATTATTATTCAAGGATACTCCTTCAGAAAGTAGGCAGTAAGGATCTGATATTCTCAAAATTTTAACAGTTCCAAAAGACAGCATACTACCTGCTAATCATACAAAGTGATCCTCTTACCAAATGAAAAGACACAGTATCTATGATTCCTTTTAATATTTAACATAGTGGTTCATATTCAAAACAGCTGCTGTTTTAAATTATTATGGATACAGCGACACAGGGAATGCTCCCCTTGCAACTCATTATGTCTGTTTGATCTATTGTTACAAGGAAGTAGTTAACTGAAATTTACATTAATCCTGCCCTTTGACGTATTAAAAAGGAATAGAATTTTTAATAAATACCTAAGCACTCTTCATATGCAAGGCTAATCAGGAGGTAGATTATCAACAACACAGAGACAGTGCAGAAGAAAAGAAAATCCTTTTATTCTTCAGTATATTGTATTGAATTTAACTTTTTAATATTAAAGGATGCACCTTGTACCTACAAGAGCTGAACAACAATTAACTTTGTGACTGATACAATTAATAGCAACAAACAAGTATGTTCTTTTACAGCAACACTGTCATTTTGCCTTGAGCCCACAAATCAGGTGTAACAATGCTGTGGTAATAAATTTAATAAAAGTCAATTACTTAAAAAAAACCCAAACAAAATCAGTATGTTTTACTTTTACTACCCTGATGCATAATTATCATATTCACACTTATCTTACCTGCCACTACAGAGAAGCCAACGAGCAAGAGAATAGTGAGGTATGATCTTCTGTATGACACTAGCCATTACCATGGTAACCACCAACTGTACACCTATCACACCCTGTAGAGAAGTAAGTTAATAAGTCAGTATGTGCTTTAGAAAAGTGCTGAAGTATCTTTAAAAAAAACCCCAAAACTTAGTAACAGTCTGTATAACAGGCATGATGAGACTGGGGAGGAATGGGGAGAGTGAGGGGGCAGAATACTAAAGCTGTTAAAAAAAATTCTCTGAAACTTGCTACAATAACTTACACACTTTATCAAAGGGGAAAGGCATTCTCAGGTCACCACAACAAATCTCCCTGAAGAGGTCTAAGATCCTCCCCCTCATAATGCTGGCCTCATAATGCATGTACAGACATTTCCTCTTTGTTTACCTAAATGTGTGAGTTTCTATCTTCTCTGATTAGTCGCTTTCAAGGACTCCTCTCCACATCACCATCATCATCCTTATTTTACCAGCTCAGTCCACCACCTTTTCCTCTTGATTTAACGGTCATCAACGCTTTCCTCTCTAAATCCTAGTCTAAATACCAGTTTGGCCAGACTACAAGAGCAAAGATGCTCTTGTCCCACTTGATTGGGTGGATACTGTTCTGTCTTAGCAGTCCTTGCACCTCAACAGAGTCCCTACAACTCTACATCAACCCTCTCCATCCCTACCAGCAGTATAATCTTTCATCCTAAATAATGCACTAAGGAAAGTGCATGCACTCTTTTCTTCTTTTAATGCTTTCTCCCTTAGTAAAACACAAATTGTGCAGATAATGCTTTTATTAAAAAACAAAGACAGATGAAATGTTTTGGATATACATTATTATCTGTAATTCAACATGACTGAGGGAGGTAAAGACAGACTAAATTATCTTTAACTATTTATAAACACTTTCAATATGTTACCACATGTCTCACAAAAAAGTGCCCTGTATCAATAAAAGGAGGTGCTACTTTTTTATACTTTGAAGTAACACCTTTGGAGGGCATCAGATACCAGGAAGTTTTCTTTGGTGCTCAAGAGTCTCTTCACCTCCTCCCTCTTTGGAATTTGTACCATTTCTACACTTTGGTGCCATCAACTCCTTGAGGTATCTCAAAAAGTAAAACCTCACTTTTGTTTATGTTCTATTTCACTGATATCAGGATCAGGAGCTGTACATATTTGAACACTCAATCTTTATTAAGGATTATGCATAGTTCTGCACATAGATTACTCAAACCAATTCCACCAGCTTCCTAGCTAAGAGACGTGCACTCGTAACAAAAAAGTGTTACCAGCTGCATGCATAATATATATGCTATACTTTCATTACAAAATTGCTAAGTATATACTCTTTGAGTGCAAAACAAACCATTTTAAAATCAAACGTTTCTTCTGACCATCTCACACTAAGCCCTATAACCACTTCCACCCAATGTAAACGAGAAATCACTGCCCCTTCATCTAGCCTCTCTACTAAGCCATTATTCTCAGAATTCACTCTCTCAGGGTGAACTTACATTAATATTCCTCTAGAATAATGTATTTATTAGAAGCACAACCTAATCAGATGCCAGTATGTCTCTTCACTTACTCCTAGAGCTTCCTATCTGTAAGGGAAAGAAATTGCCTTAAGATAAGAGAAGGGAAAAAGATGCAAAAGAGGCAGTTATTTTTATATAGGGCAGCAGGTGCACTAGCTGAGCTAAAATACTTACAATTCAAGAGACTACTTAAAAGTGTACCCATAGAAACTAATTTCGTTACTCAAATAAACCCTGCACATTGTAACAGAACCCATCAGGAACAATTCCTCTTAGCCACTGAATGTCTTGCTGCACCCTATATACACGGTTCCAGCAGAAATTTATAGTGCTCATTCCCATAAAGTTACTGACGTCTTTGATAAAAATAGAAATACCTACAAATCTTTCAGTGTACAAATAAAAATAACCTAGCAAGTCTTAAGCCACTTGAAAAAAAAAAAAAAAAAAAAAAAAAAACCACAAACCTAAAACCCCAATGATATCTCTAAACTTAATTTTAACTTTGTGGAGGAAACATCCTAAAATCCTTTCTGGTATTTTAAGCAATTAAAAAATAGTATATACATCTATATATACACATATGTCATATGTGGGCATTTTTCTCGATTCCTGAAGGTCAGTACTTAATCACAAGCAATATACTAATAGAGAAAAGCTGTTACAAGAAAATTAAAAAAAAAAATCCACTGCATTAATCTTCCTGCAATCTACCAAGAACACTAGTCACAGGAACACATTAGACAATACAGTGAGTCAAAATAACATGCTATGTGCACAGCACAACTTTTTCCCAAGTCTAACATTCTGCCTGGATGTGTTTACACTCTACTTGTAGGTTAATTAACAAAATCCAGAAAAATCTACAACACCCCAACCTAAACTACCCCCATATTACAACACTAGAACACATTTTCCCTCCATCCACAAATACAGGGTTCAATTCAGGCTCTGTCTAGATCCAGTCTCCCCCAACTTCTGAGTCTTCACTTTACACTAATATCAGTTAAAATTCAAAACAACTAATTTCAGAACCATAAATGAAGATTAGGTGCTGGTTTCCACCAATATCTTACATCCTCTACTCGCACATTAGAGGACACAGGATTCAGATCTTTGTCAGAAATCTACAACTTTAAAAATCTAGAGTATGAGAAATAGAGTGATGTGTGTTTGAGGAAGAAGATGCTCAATGTCAAAACTGACACTGCAGGGGGTTTTGGGGATCTCTGGTAAACAAACTCTGGAACCTACCACTTGATCTGGGTTGAAGTAATAACACACAATTGGTGACTGGGTTGACTCAAAACTAAGAGAAACACTACTCCCTGTTAAGAGATGAGGAGCTGCTGCACAGATTAAATTAAGTGTCTGCAGTTACAGAATAGTTTGTGGAATTGAAACCATTTCATAAGGCCTTCAACACTGATTCCACTTACATCCATGTCCTTATCATGCTTCAGCTTTGCAGCTTGAGACTTGAAAAAAAGTTCAAGACACTAGAGAGAGAGGTCTGTGTTCTGCTGATCAAAGACATTTTTGTCAATCTCTCTAATACTGGGAAGCACAGGGACCAAAGCTGACTATGTAAGTCAGTTTTTCTGCAAAACACAGGCTGGCAAGCAACCTCCTGGTCAAAAACAAGACTGAAATGGTACAGCCATGCAGCAACAACACAGTCTAATAAACTGCAGTCTGGCTGTCTTTCTGCCGCAGAGGAAGATCTTTGATGAGAGGTGTCTCAGAAGTCTTGAGGACTATGTTCACTTCCTGACCCTCCAGCAACCATGGCATTCCTACCTTTGTTTGAGTAACATAACACACTTAACATAAAAACTTTAAATAAAACATAGCAGAGAAGACATTAAGTGGTCCACAAGAATCGTTTCAGCAGCTACACTAACGTAAAGCTTGACAGATTTCTTAAAATTGGTAGGAAAGAAATGGCAGGCTGAAAATGCAAAAGTGTAAGGTTGAATAAAGTAGAACCTGGACTTTGGTTTTCACAGTCTTTTATAGTATATACCTGGAGACAGACTTGCTGATTAGTAAAAGGACAAAAACTAAGAATAAGCAATTAAGATAAAGTTACAATACTCTTATCTACACAGTAAGTGTACTTATAAAACACCAACAGCTACCTCACAGTAAGGAAAAAACCCAACAAATTTTTTAAAGTACCTCTACCTCAAGAACATTTTCTTTTCATCATTACATAATTTATAAAACATGAAATAAAAAGATAGACAAGGTTGATTGTATCAAAGACACCATTCCAGTCTCCTTATTTTGACCTTGCCCAAGGTTATTCCTCCTTACCTGCAGTAAAAGGGCATGGGTTTCTGTCTTTTCTTCCTTTTACCACTTATCTACCTATTACAAATAATTCAAATACCCAGCTTTACACAGGACTTTGAAACTACTTGTTCTCATACAGTAACCATCTCGTCCATTACAAGATGAGGGCCTTGAGCTAAAGCCAACTGCTATATGCACCAGGACTGCAGTAGGGATACAAATGCATGACTGAAAAACAGCTAGTAGAATCCCATTCACAACTTCACCTTCAGAAATTTAATGCCCACTGCTTACTTTGTGAAGTGGAAAGTGTTGTAAAAACAAGATTTTAACACAAGTGTACTTGAGTATCCTACAGATGTTAATACAGGGCATAATAATATCTTTCAATGGTAGCACACAAACTAATATGGCTGATGATTTTTCAAGTATGAAACGGAAAAGGTATTGTAATAGTAGTGGCCACCATGATTTTTAAGAGAATATAACAAATATTCCTATCTCCTGCAATTTTAAAGGTGTGATGGTATTTGTGAAGTCTGGAAGATAAATCCGCTTTGAAATGCCATTTAATAGCTGACACATTACTGCTTTTCCTGTAAATGAGACTTCCCCATATAATTTTTTCTTCATATGAAAATTTTTCTCCTTATGTCCATGCTAAAGCTCCACCTTGCAAAAGCAAAATAGTGTTCTCCTGAAACATGAATGCAATTCAAAATTGTTTCCTAAATAGTAGAAAATATTATATAGGATGGCCAAGAAAAGTGAATGCTCCCTGGGAAAAGGACTATTTTCACAGAATACCTGTAGTCATTACAATAACCAGCAATCTGAGGCAGTTCAAATCCTATGGTTTGTAGAAATCAGACACTCATACAACCAATTTTGGAAAAGAAATCTATGCTAAGAGAACCCTTAAAAAATCAAAATTTTACTGTTTTTTCTATTCTCATGACCAAGGCTTCCCTGAATTAGAATTTTCACACACCTACCACTGTTTACAAAAAAGATGCTTAAAGGGGCATGAAGAATATACAAGGTGTTGAATAATATCACCTAACTTCTCACCCTCACAGAATCTTTCATACCCAAAGGTCACTTCTCTCTTGACCAGCCTCTTTCCACAGAGACAAAGAAGAACCATAAACTGCTGCATGGAAGGACTCAGATGTGCACGACTCCCTTTGAAATAAGGTGATTTGCTTGAAACCAAACAGCTTTAGTCAGTGAACAGCATTTTACCTGACAGTCTTCCTTCATTTACCACTGAGGCTCTCTAAGTACAAAGATTACAGAACTAGTGGTCATTAGGCAAATCATGTTATTGCTACAGAAATCTTATGGACAGAACAAGGGCATTTATGAAAATGCAAATTTATCATTATTACTGAAGAGGCAATACAGAATGTTGCAGTGAACACCAATATATACAGAATACATTATTAAACTATAAGTAAAACTAGTTCAGAGAAATTATGTACTACATAGGGAAAAGAAAGTTATACTCCATTATTACTTTTCCAAGATTTTCAAAATTTAGTTTGCCCAGTATTTCCACAAATAAGACAAGTAGGAACTACGGAAGTTCCCACTCTCTAAAAGATTGGCTTTTTAAAGAACAGGCTCTGTCCTTACAGGAATCATTCCAAGTATAAAAAGTGAGACTTTAACACCTCTCCTGAACAGTCCAAAACACCATGGGCTTACAAAGTATTAAGAGACTTGTGAAGAGCTTAAAGTCATGGCCTAACTGGCATTGCAACTGCACAGAGGAGTCCTGACAGTCCCAGCCTGGCAGGTGTTGATGTTTATAACCTGATTTCTAGGCTCTCGGTACAAAAGAAACTGAAAAATGTTTCATTCTCCTGTTGCTTTGGAACTGGAAAATACAGCTTCCAAACAGCATATAAGTAGACTACCATCTTTTGCCTTTGCTTATGTCGTGGAATCACACACAAAGATTATTTGCCCACGCTGCCAGCACACAGTAAAGAAAACCGGACCTGATCTTTCAACCCCATTAGGCAACACAAGCAAGCATTCAATTAGTTTAAACAAGGACCTACACTGAAAGGAAAAACTTTTTTGCTTGCAATTTTCCAAATGTAGCTTCCCATACTAGCCCACAGCACTCACGGACTCCTACAAATGAGAGGAGCATCTCAAGACCTTTTGAATAAGTATTCTAACCCCTGTGGAAAAGAAAAAAAAAAAGAAAAAAGGGAAAGACTTCATGAGAAAAAAATACAATTCCTTTCATATACAAGAATTTCCACTATAAAAACTACGTTAGTGGAACAACATGAATAAACTTCTAAGTAGGAGAACAGTTAAAAGGCAAATTTTATCAAAAATATACTTGTAAAGTGCATTTCTTAAGACTCAGATCAATGAACAAACACTGGTGCCATAGCTAAAATTACATATTGACACTTACATTCATATAGTCATGTGGAAGAGAAATATATTAATGGCACATACAAAATACAGACTCTGCAGTCATGTGCAGTCTGTTTATACCTGCAGACTCTGCACCTTGTATCTCAAATATAAGTACATTCAAGGCTAAGCAAATCAATTCCCGTGTTTTAAATGCTAAGACCTAAATACAAAATTCAGCATACCTCTACAGAGATATATCTTTATATTATTTAATAGTCATTAAATACTTAGCCTGCTCTATTGAAGCAACATATATCCAACAAGGTTACATCATTAGTAGGAATTACACCAAACTTCTTTCTACTGTGTTACAAGGTCATTTATTGTGCACTACATTTAGCCCAATAAATGTAGCTGTGCTGAAATACTTGCTGTAAAAAGCAATTTGAGGTGGGATTCTTTTCATGAGATCCTCTCCAGCCCCAACTGTACTGTGATTCTACAACACTCATGTGCTGCCATAGTACACCTGGCAGCTGGGACATGATCCAGAGCACCAAGAGTGAACTTGTGGCAATGAACAACAAAGCATGTGGTAAAGGTTTCTGGATATATCCAGGATCACATATACACTCCGTTTACAAAGGATTTAAGGAGACCTGACAAGACAGTTATACTCACAGAATCAATGCCTGAAAAGAACTTAGGATCATCAAGACCAAATGTCAACCCAGCACTGCCACTGTAATCCTTGAACCTCTAAAAAAATCACCAAGCACCAGGTTCAAACGTTTCTAAAACACTTCCATGGATCGTGACTCCACCACCTCGCTGGGCAACTTATTTCAATGCCTGACCATCCAAACAATGAATTTTCTTTTTTCTAGTACGTGTAGAAATTTGTATTTTCAATCTCTTAGCTTGAGGCCATTTCCCTGCATCTCACTGCAGGCAGGGTAGAAGAGACCAGCCCCCACCCACTACAACCTCCTGTCAGGTAGTTATAGAGAAGGAAAAGAGTCTTGTGCATTTATACAGAGACATCCTAACCCCATTACAGGGCACTAAGTGCAGTGGCTCACTCTACTTCCTAGAGGAAAAGCAGCAGAGAGGGAAACAACCACTGGGCAGTGGAACCGTATAGGCGGAAGGCCGCAGACACCGCGGTGTTCCGTTCACGAGCGCCAGCTGCAGAGCTCGATGGTGTCACTCCGCTGCCTCCCTGCCCCCCGACGCGCCCAAAGCCCCGAGCTGTCCCAACAGCCAGGGACTGGGGCCTGCAATATCTTAGCCCCGATTCAAGGGAGGCGAGCAGACCCAGCCGCCCTGCTCACCATGGTGCCCGCGTCGGCCCCGCCAGCCGCCGCTGCCGTCCAGCTCGGCCCCACTCCCGGCACATAAATCCGCCCGCACGCCGCTCCCGCCCAGAGCACCCCGAGGTCACGCCGGAATCCCGCCGCGGCCAAGGCCCGCCAGAGCTGTCCGACCAGCTGCCTGCGCGGGCGGGGCTCCGGAGCGCTGAGACGGCGCCGCGACGGACAGCCCCGGCCTCACTGCTCCACCCCCGCCGGCCAACGACAAGGGGAGAAGGTAGAGACGCCTGCCAAGGCACACGGCCCGCGGGCCCCTTGGCGACTGCCCTGTCAGGCGCCGCGGGGCCAGCCTGTTCCGGGCAGGGCACCGCCGCGACCCCAACCACGTGACGCGGGAGATCGCCCCGAGCGCGGAGTTTCTCCAACTCCCGACGCCCCGCGTGAGGCACGGCACCGCTGGAGCACCGGGAGAGGAGCGGGCGGAGCGGGGAGGGGTCTGACGCGGAGGCAGCACGAACGGAGCCCGACGGAGGAGGAGTGGGGGGGGGGGGGGAAGCAGGGGGTGCGCACGCGCCGAGGTCACATGGCCCTCTCCCGTGCTGGCGCTGCGCATGCACGGTGGTGCGGACTGAGGGCGGAAGGGTGGTTGGGCCTGTACGCGGTCCTGGCCGCGGTTAGCGGTGGCCAAGGGAGGCTCTCCGAGGAACGAGCCGGAGTTGCTTGGCCCGAGGGAAATAGGTGTTCTCCTTGCAGAATACTCAGTACTGCGCACTACCGGGCTCTGTCCGAAAGGGATACACCTGGATAGTCCGTCCCAAAAGAGCCATGGGGAACAGTCGCATTGCTCAATAGTTTTGTCGTAAATCGTGCAGTTTTAAATGCGTCGCTGGGGTCCCTTATGCATGAGCTGAAAACAAATAGGAGCATTCTGCTTGAATAGATAAATAGTATTTCTGTAGAAAATACTTAACGTCTGTTCGTATTTTGTCAAGCTATATCTGCCTCCTGAGAAACCCAGGAGGGCAATTCATGGAATCACATTATGGTTTGAGTTGGAAGGATCTGTATGGATAATATCATTCCAAGCCCATACCATGTCAGGGACACCTTTTGTTAGACCAGGTTGCTTAGAGTCCTGTCCAGCCTGGCTTTCCAGGGATGGAGTGTCCATCCAGTTTCCCTCACCACCCTCACAGTTAGGAACTTCTCCTTAACATCTAATCTAAATCTCTCCACATTCAGTTTAAAACTGCCTGTCCTGGTCCTTTCACTATCTGCCTGTGTAAAAATTCATTCTTGCTCTTATAACGCCATCTTTAGGTAAAGGGGCTCCAAGGTCTCCCAGGAGCTTTCTCTTCTCTAGACTGATGATTGCCAACTTTCTTAGCACAGGTGCTCCAGTCCTGTGATCACCTTTGCAGACCTCATCCGGACTCACTCCAGGAGGTTCCTCCCTTTCTTGTGGTGAGGACCCCAAAGCTGGACACAAAACCCCAGGTGAAGGTCTCAGGACATCAGAACAGACCTCCTCATCCTTCAATCCTCCTCCTCCTTCCATCTGCTGACCAGGGTGGTGAGGATGCAGCTTGGGATGGTTGTCTTTCTGTGCTCCACATGCAACTGGTAGGCTCATGTCCAGCTTTTCGTCCGCCAGAACCTTGAAAGAAGGACCTCTGCAGTGCAGCTCACAGTGAATCTAAATCTTGCTCCACATACAAATCCCTAGGAAAAGCTAATGTAGTGAAGTCTCAACAAATATCAGGAAGTTACAAACTCTCATTCTGACATTTTTAATTCTTCCTTTGAATTATGTCGCAGCTAAAAAAAAAAAAAACAAAACAAAAACCACTCAAAATCACATTTCTAAAGCAGTAGAATGAATAGATTGCAAAGGAAATCCTCTCTGATACTAGAGATTATACTTTCAAAGAGAAGATGATTCTGACCTATTCAAACCATTTTATTTTAGTCAACAAGTAGATCTTTGGCCTCCCAATTTATTAATGCTAATTTGGTCACATTTATGGCAAATGTTGCATGTCAAGAAAATAACAATTTCTAAAGGCATTTGTTTTACTCCATGTGTTTCTTGCACGCAGAATACTAAAGAAAATTAATAAGCTCTTCAAAAGGCAAAGTTACAACAAAAAAGTATCAATCTTGTTGCAGAGATGGTAAGAGATGAGATGCATTTGGAAACCAACTGATTTGAGGCATGTTTACTTGTGGAGGTAAGAGTCTCAAAAGTGTTTTAAACAAAATTCTTAATCTGGAAGTTTTTGGCATAAGATTTCATCACTGATACAAATTGGTGGCATTTTATGAAAAATAATCAAAACTGGAAGTGAGCAGAATTGTTTAATTAACTAAAACAAGAATTAGTCAGCTTGAACTCTAGCAATCACAATTTCAGCACTCTAATATTTTAATTCTTGTGTTGTTTGAATTTGTATTTCACACAAAGACAAGGCCAGAGTTGTTCTAATCACTATGGAAAAATGTATTTTTGGATAGATATATATGGGCTGAGTGGATCTTTGCAGCAGCAAGGTAAAGAAAACTGCCCCGTGCATTACTGCCAAACACCACCTGACCTGTGAAGTTGCTCGCTTGAGCCCTCTTGTCTCAAAGAGTAAGTTTTAAGAAAAGTAATGAAGGAGACACGTTTTTACTGCCTGTGCCAGCTGAATACAAGGCAGTCTTAAGTTGGATGTATATGCCTCATTATTCAGAATGTATGAAAGTACATATTTTTAATACATTGGTTCACACAGCTAAGCTATGCACACAATATTGATGTATGCTTGCACCTCTATATGCATAGAAAACTTAATGCTTTCTAAATGTGCTGTTTCAAATGGAACACAACATAAAACAGACAAATCAAATATATCACTGCTAAAACTAGGCACTCCTCATTTTATCTACTGTGTGACATTTTTGAAGTCATTACTGTTCTGTTCAATTAACTTGAAATATGCTTTCTGATAGCACTTTTTTTCCCTAAAAAATCATGTTACTGAGCAAGTGCCTTCTTGCTGAGCATTTCATTAGTGCTAAAAGGTGTGTTGTGATTTGATTTAACCACTATTAAAAACAGATAAAACCACTTGTTAAAAGAACTTAAAAATACATGTCTCTGATGGTAGTATTTCCTTTTAAAAAGCACAGAGAGGTTTTGATGCATTTTTCTCTGTATTGTATCTTGAGGCTTCATGTACATTGTTTTAATATATGCTAAAGTATCTGAAAAACAAAGTCATAACAGCACAATCAGAACACAACTATATCAGCAATGGGCTGGTACATGCTGCAGTGTCCCAGAGTGGCATTTGTGTATAAAAAATCTTGTCCTGAGTCAACAGGCTACAAATCGGCAAAACATTCCAGATGTGTAATGCAAAAAAAAAAGGGGGAAGTTCTTTGCTATGTTGGTATTAGAGTCAGCAGTAGATGATGATGAGTGGACTGCAATCTGCATTGCAGTTGGGGAAAGGATCTTGTGCTTGTGTGCAGGAGCTGTACCACTGAAGGTCTTGCAGGTCAAAACCAGAATTTTAAAATTAATCTTCTGTTTCTCAGAGAAGCAGTGTAGTGAGCAGAGTAACTCTGATATGTTGGAGGCTTGGAAGCAATCTGTCAGGAACATTCATTAAATACTTGGGGATGGTGTCACAGGCCTTTACTCTGTCTCAGTTCCTTGGGCATTAGGAAGTATATCCCAAGCACTTGTAAGTTTTACAAACGTGTTAAACAAACTAACAAACAAAACACTGACTAGAAGAATATTCCCCTTCTACAAGTATAAAGGCAGCATTTGTAAGACTCAGGACTAGGAATTCTCCAGCCCCTGTTGATGCTCTGATCACATGCCTCTCCTTTCCTCACAAGAATGATGATTTGTATGGCTCTAAACCATAGCAGGGGCCCCAAATAGACTGACCATGAGTGGATGGTTGTTGTATTGTGTTGGACTGTTCTGTTTCCCCCTGTATTTGTAATGGTTCTTCCCTTCCCTTCCCTTCCCTTCCCGCAACCTTCCCTTCCCGCAACCTTCCCGCAACCTTCCCTTCCCTTCCCTTCCCGCAACCTTCCCGCAACCTTCCCGCAACCTTCCCGCAACCTTCCCGCAACCTTCCCGCAACCTTCCCTTCCCGCAACCTTCCCGCAACCTTCCCTTCCCACAACCTTCCCTTCCCGCAACCTTCCCTTCCCAGAACTTCTCTTCCCAGAGCTTCAGTTCCCAGAACTTCCCTTTCAGGAATTTCCCTTCCCTTTCCCTTTGTGTCTCCTTCCTTCCTTCCTTCCTTCCTTGTCCTTGCCCTTTCCTTTTTCTTTGTCTTTCTTTTTGTCTCTTTTACTATTAAAATATTTATATAATCTTCTTGGCCCCTGCATCTAAGCTCATTTGGTTTTAATCAGTTTTGGAGTGTATTTTGAACCTTTCTGCATTCAATCAATTTTATTTATAGGGACATAGTTTTCTATGCTCTTCTGTGTTCAAACCAGGTCGTATCCCCTAGACAAAACTTGTCACTAACTGCATATACCAAGCATTGGTCTTCTCATGTCCTTCCTGCCAGCAGCTGCCATGTCCCTGGACCAACCTGATAAAGTGCTCTGGCACTTTGTGTGTACTGTGGTGATCATCCTGACACCTGCTGTGAGGGTCACCCTGAACTGGCGCATTTTTCTTTCCAGCAACCAAGCTCTGTAATTGCAGTCATAATTCCTGAACAATTTAACTTGCCTCATATGCCAAGAATAAATAGTAAATCACTTTGCAGGTAACTTTTCTTGTTCCCCAAAATTTAGAATAAACCCCATCTTTTTGAATTTTTTTGAGATCATAACCTTATTTGCCCACTGCACGAGGCATTATGATAGATTCTGAGGGAGCATGGAGAATTGCGGTATCAGAATTTGGAAAACCAGAGGTTGTGTTTATCCACAGGCGTGGAACTGTGCACAGAGCTGAGAAGTAGGTGCTTTCTTAAATTTTTCAACTTTAGAGGCATCATCTTTACAGCCAGGTTGGAGAAGGAGAAAGAAAAGGAGGCAAAAAGAGGAAGCAGCGGAGGGATGGGTTTGTGTGCTTTACGGGTACGGTACAAATGCTTTCAGGGTCACGGTGATGGTAAGAGGAAAGATTACAGGATGGTGGTTATTAGGCTCTACCCAAAGCCTCAAATGTTAATTTTAAATAACAGGATTATTTTAATCCAGTGGCATTCCATTTGCAACTCAAAGCTTTATTTTTCAATCAGAACTTACAGGCTCTCTGCTTCCCTTCACAGCTAATTATTTAGTGAGAAGCCTCACCCTTCCTATATACCTGTTTCTGTGCCATCCAATGCAGCTTCTGAATCCTGCAAAGCCCTTGTCCAAACTGTCTTATGGACACCTGCAGACACACTATGTAAGAAAAGGTGCATGGTAAACAGCTTCACTCCAGGGACAAAAGATGCTGCTGTGAAGATTTCTGCCCCTTCCCTCCACTTCATGCCAGGTCAAGAAACAACAAAGTGATTCCACATTTGGTTTGTGTGTGTGAAGCACTGATGATTACCAGGCTTTCCAAACTACACACAATGCTCCACAGAAGAGCACAGGATTCCTGATTGTAAACCAATCACTCTTGACTTCCCATCATATTTTAGAAGTAGAAATAATAGATTAAAATAGGATGGTTTTCAACAGCAGTCTGCCAGTGATGAATTGAATCTAAAGGAGATCTAAGTCAGTGCAGAAGGGCCACAGCAAAACTATCCCTGGCAGGAGGAGAGTGAAGTTTGCAATTAACATGTTATCAAGAAGTCCTTTGTTATCAATACCTTGGTGCAATTCCAATTTGTAGTAAAAAAAAATCAAGAATAGTCCAAAGATTTTCCCAATGTGTTTCAAATTAAAAGAAAAGCAATTAAAAAATGGGCACAGATGGATAAGGTCAATGAAAGAAGGAGCCATTATTGCCCAGCCTGGCAGGCAGCAGACATCTTGCCACAGCAAAACAAAATCATCTCAGAGAGTAACTATCCACAGAGTGCCATTTTCAGATAATAAAGACGCAGGCATAGGATGTTGATATTTTTCCTAGACTTTGTGTGGTTTCTAAAATTTGTTCAGCACAGTATCTTTATAGCGTTGGGGGTTCCTTCCTTCCTTCCTTCCTTCCTTCCTTCCTTCCTTCCTTCCTTCCTTCCTTCCTTCCTTCCTTCCTTCCTTCCTTCCTTCCTTCCTTCCTTCCTTCCTTCCTTCCGCCACTTCCGCCACTTCCGCCACTTCCGCCACTTCCGCCACTTCCGCCACTTCCGCCACTTCCGCCACTTCCGCCACTTCCTTCTGCCACTTCCTTCCTTCCTCCTTCCCTCCCTCCCTCCTGCCTTCCAGCAGTCTGTGGCTCTTTCTGGGTAAGATGGCATTTAGTACTATTGGCAAAAAGAAAAATTCCCTTATGACATAGTAACAAGACAATAAAGATAAGTTCTGCAGCAATTTCTTTCTCAAAGGTTTCTGATGTTTCCTCCTTAAAAAAAATCAAAATGGTACCATGCCTCTTTAGTAAAGGCCTAATACCAGCTCATACTAGTATGAGGTTCAGCAAGTTAAAATGTGACTAGTCTGCACTACTAATTACAGTGTAAACTTTCTCTTTATCCTTTGCCCTTTTCAAAAATGAAAGGCTGTGATTTACATGTACGGTAGGTCCTAATTGCCTCTTCACAATACCTGCTTGTTTTATTTATTTTTTTATCTTGTTTTGGGAATAGGTGGAGCACATTAAAACACTGATCTACGTGCTCCCCCAAAAACATCCTCAGCTTCCACCCCAGAGAAAGCAGAGTCACAGTCAGGATTTTCTATGCATCCACATGTGGTCTCAAGTGATAATTCTACTGAATTGCATTTTTAATTACATAATATTTATGTGCTAGCATATCTGTGCCTATGTAGGCATGCAGCTACATCTTTGTTATAAAAAGCAAAGTTTGTTTGCTTTTGTGTTCTATAACTATTCCTACCAGGACATGGTTGCTGGATGCATCCACTTTTGGGAAAGTTGTTCATTTTTTACAGCAAAATATAGCTGCAAGAATGGTTACATTTGGGCTCTATATGCAGGTTTCAGCTATATTTTCAAGCTGGACAATAAAGTAGGGAAAAAACAGCTGATACCCAAAGGGACCATCTAGACAGTGCCCCATCAGTCTGGTCAAATTTGGTGCTAGTGCTCCCAATGGGATTGTAATATAATTGTTCTGGGGTCTGCATTCATTTCCCATGTCAAACATCATCCCAAATATATATTTTTTTTCCACTATAAGGCCTATAGGCCCAAACTGTATCATTAAATGGAAGCAGCTCAGAAATAAGCACCTAAGTAAATGTCTCCTAATATACAGAAAACCAGTTATTTACTTGCTGGAAGATAAAAAACAAATCAAAACTGAAAAAACCCAACCAAACAAAAAAATCCTACATAATTTTTAATCAGGATTGAATTAACTTGACTTTCAGTCAAAATAAAATTATTTTAATTAAGAATCTAAAACTCTTTTTAAAAAAATACAAAAATATACTTTTGTATCGGTACAAAGCAAAGGCATCTTCTCCTGCAAAATTATTAATATTATCAAAGAAAACTTAACAGAAATTCAGAGATTTCAATGTGAAATGATAGGTATGAATCATAGGTTGTAAGAAAGTTAAAATCTTATTTTAAAAAACTCTAATGAACAAAAATTTAAAAAAAACCCACCTGTAATTGTATCTTCTTAAAGGAAACTGGTGACTATTTCTTTAATTTCTGTGAAGCCACTATCTTATTTATTTGGATTTTTTTGATTGTTCAAAAGACATTTGACAAATATTAGAACCATAAACTTATCTACATCTTTCAGAAAATGGTGTGAAAATTCTGAAATATATGAAAAATTTATCAGGGAAATCAAGCCCAAATATGGAGCTTCAAAAAGGAAAAAAAAGGCGATTAAGAACTGTGTGACTGATGTCCACAAACACAATGGTTAAAATCACAAATAAATAAAATGCAAAGACATAACCCCCCTGCTTCAGGAAAATAAAGCACAAGAAAATGTGTTTCTGATTTGTCAGTCCTCACATGTATATGTTGTTCTCCCTTCAGTTTTGTTCTTTTGTTTCAAGACCAAATTATTCCAAGACCTTTACATATAACAGAATGGAGGTGTGATTTTAGGCATTTTAAAGAAACATCCCCCTGATTAGTTTTATTTTAGAAAGTGTTCCTCTCCATGTTCTTCAGTAGCTGTTTACATGACATATTGAGAATCCACTCACAAACTCCAGGCAGAGACCATGGAAAATGCCACACTGTCCCACACCATGCAGTGGACTGTATTCTTGACCATGAACCTCAATTGCAAACAGCACAGATTTGTTCCCCATCATTTACCAAATCTGGTAAATTGTAACCAGAAGCTTTAAGCATGCAAAGAACTAGAACACCA